>VYZU01018967.1:0-11452 GCA_013401355.1 Ceyx cyanopectus | reverse complement strand
CCTCCCCCATCCCCTTCCCACCCCCACAAACCTTTGCACAGCCTGGGAAATAAATAATTGGTTTCATTAATTAAGCAACTGGCCTCCAGCGTCCTCATCCCTGCTGCTCGCGAAGCTGCTGGTGGCGCCACACAGCTTTTGGAGGGAAAACAGGAAAATGCCCTTTTCTTTTTGGGGTGGGAAATGCCAGCGAGGACATTGCTGGGGCACTAATGAATATTCAGGAGGTTATTGAATACGCAAATTGCCAGCCAATGAGGTTTGCTGGGTGCTGAGAGCCACCTGCAGGCCCCGCAATCAACACGTGGCTGTAAAGTCCGTTTTGAGGAGATTTCCTCCGCTTTTGGAGCTGTTCTGCAGCCTCGTTTCCTGCTCAAGTTCTGCAAAAGTCACTTATTTTATCAGCAGAAAAATCAACCCATGAATTAGCTCCTCAGAGAATGGAGGGGCTCCCATTCTGGGGCAGAACTGCTCAGTTTTGTGGTTTCTCATTCACTGAGGAGGACTGTCCCTAATCAGGGTGGGGAGGGATCACTGGCTCATTCTTGGGGAGTGTCATCCATTCCTGGGGCATCATTCACTTCTGGGGAGAGTCACTTAATTTCAGGAAGATCACCTGGGGAAACAATTCATCTTTTGGGGGATGATTTCTCATTTCTGGGGATTTCTTCACTGAGGGGAAACATTATGGGGAGCATCACAGGAAGCATTTTTGGGGCACCACTCTAAAAAAAAAGAAAACAGAACTCATTTTAGCGTGAATATCCCCTCATTTTGGGGAGGAATGAGACACTTTTGAGACTATAACTTATTTGAGGTGTACACCGCTCATTTTTGGGGGAGAATGGACTAATTTTTTAAGGGGATATATCTCATTTTGGGGTGAGCATCAATAATTTAACCATTTTTAACAAGATTTAACAAGAACAAGTGTAAGGTGCTGCATATGGAGAACAACTCCATGGATCAGTACAGGCTGGGGGCTGATCTATTAGAGAGCAGCTCTGGAGAAAGAGACCTGGAGGTCCTGGTAGACAGGGGGGGACCATGATCCAACAATGCGCCCTTGCATTGGCCAAGAAGGCCAATGGATCCTGGGATGCATTAGGAGAAGTGTGGCCAGTAGGTCAAGGGAGGTTCTCCTCCCCCTCTACTCTGCACTGGTGAGACCCCACCTCAAGTACTGTGTCCAGTTTTGGACACCCCATGTGACATGCAGGACATGATAAGAGTTTGTCTCAAACAATCCAAGAAGCTGAGACACTCAGGACATCTGTTGCTCGTCTTGAGATCCCCCCCCCCGCCCCCGCCAAGATGTGTGCCTGAGATTGGAGATGGGGGAAGTCTGTAGCTGGCACTGGGAGCGAAGTGTCCAAACGATAATCAGTCCTCTATATTTCATGAAGACCACCGATAAATCGTGTCAGGATATTTTATGAAGACCACTGATAAATGGCGCCAGTCCTCCTGCAATAAATTAGTCCGTGGTACCTGCTGCCTTAATCCTCCGATTTACGATGGCTGATCTCAGCAAATAGCAAAACAAAAGGACTGTGTTATCTACCCTATATCCCCCTCCCTTATCTCTTGGAGGAGTACGGAGAAAGTGAAAGGAATTTCTCATCTACACGGAGAGAGAAGCAGGGGTATAGTGGACAAAAACTATATAAAAAATCTGGGACACCATGGGAAAGAGCAAGCATTTTCCTGGACAAGAAAAGAAGCTCTCTGCCCCACTGACGTCGTCGTCTGGACCGTGGTGGTGACTATCCTATCGCTTGCTGTCCTCTGCTTTCTCCTTTCTCTCTTTACTTTTTCTTTTCTCCCTGTCCTATCTGCCTTAGGAACTTGGTTATGCTACTCCAATAAAACTTTGTTATGCATGTGACATCTGACCTCGTTTGCGTCTTAATTTCACCATTTGGGGATCACCTTTAAACCTTTCATAAAAATTGCCATGTATCCTAATATCAGATCGTGACACCCCAGTTCAGAAAAGATAGAGATTTGCTGGAGAGAGTCCAGCGCAGGGCACCAAGATGCTGAAGGGAGTGGAGCATCTCCCTGCTGAGGAGAGGCTGAGAGAGCTGGGGCTCTTTAGCCTGGAGGAGACTGAGAGGGATCCTCATTAATGTCTAGCAATATGTTAAGGGTGAGTGTAGAGAGGATGGAGCCAGACTTTTCTCAGTGTCATCCAATGACAGGACGAGAGGCAATGGGTGCAAGTTGGAGGACAAGAGGTTTAGGGTCAACACAAGGAAGAACTTTTTCTCAGAGCTCTGGAAGGGGCTGCCCAGGGGGGTTGTGGAGTCTCCTGCTCTGGAGACACTTAAGAGCCGCCCGGACCTGTTCCTGGGTGACTTGGTCTAGGTGCCCCTGCTCTGGCAGGGGGGTTGGACTAGATGATCTTCTGGGTCCCTTCCAACCCCTCACATTCTGTGATTCTGTGAATCTGGGGAGCAGGGTGTAACATTTTGGGGCTGTATCACTCATTTTGAAGAAGCATCATTCATTTGGACTTAAAATCACTGTGAAGCTTGTTTTTGGGGGGTGTTTCACTCATTTTGGGGTGGAAGGAGTATCACTTCCTGGAAGTATAAACCTTGTTTGCACCACGTTGCTCAGTTTGGGTCAGTTCAGCCTTCTGGTTCCAATTCGCCTATTTAAGGGGAGTTTTGCCCATTTTAGGGAGTTATTCACCCATTTTAAGGATTTATTCACCCATTTTAGGGAGTTATTCACACATTTTAAGGAGTTATTCACCCATTTTAAGGAGATTCACATATTTTAGGGAGCTTTTCACTCTTTTTCTGGAGTTACCCTATTTGGGGCTCTCTCCACCCGTGGGAGGAAGCTGCCAAGAAAATACAGCTGCAAAACCTCATCTCGTAGCACTTTATAATAAATGGCCATGAATTAATACTAAATTACAACAAGTCCTTTATGAAAGTACAGGTTACATTCACGCCAGATTAGTATCGAAAAATAGGCTTTTCTGCCCATTGCATCACTCAGGTTTGGGTTTGGTTTGTTTTTTTTACCCCCTGCCTGCTATTCTGTGGTTGGCTCAAATTTTTATCAACTCTTCAAGAGCCAAAAAAAAAAGACAAAACCCAGTGAAAAGCCTCAAAAAGCCCCAAACCCCAACCCCTTCTGCCAGGAAACCTGTTTACAGAAGGAACCCTCAGAAAAAAATTCCTTTATTATTTCTATCCCATGTCACCTGGGTTTGCTGTTGCCTTTCCCCCTGTGCCACGTTGGAAGGTGAAATTCTCCTTTTTGATTGCATTTTAATTGAAAAAAAACAAAACCCACCCAAATCTGATGGTTTATTGGCAGAGCTGTCCTCGCCCAGGGTTTGTTTGGGGTAAAACTCCAACATTTCCCCAGGTGGGTGGACCAGATCAGGGAGAAACCACCTTTCCAGCAACAATATTGAGTTTCCTTCCACCCAGGCATATCCTGGGGGAGCTGCCACTCAATTTTGGGTGAAAATCTGGATTTGGGGAAAATTTTTCTCCCTCCGTTCCCCCTCCCCACCCTGATTTTTCATTACCAAAATGCCCTGGGAAGGTTTCTCTCCCAGAGGCTTTGCCCCATCTCCACCTCAAGCATCAGACCTTGAGGACAAGGATGGGTTTGGGTTGTTTTGTTTTTTTCCAGATTAGATGGGTTTTTAGCACATAAATTAAAAGGATTTGGGGGAATTTCCTCCCTTTTCCAGCAAGTTGCATCTGGAGTCACTGAACAGCCACAGCCTTTGGGGCCAAAACAGGGAGGTTTGGGCAATCCGATGGGTCAAGAGCACGAAGCCTTCCTCAGGTCCAACCTGAAGCNAAAAAAAAAAAAAAAGAATAAATCTTGGAAAAAAAAAAGAAAGTAAGAAAGAAATTAATCTGGCCACAATATGTGCCTTGTAAACATGAGTCCTTCACTTCCTTCACCAACGTTGTTGTGGTCCCTGCGCTCCCGTGGGCAGCTGGGGCATCCACCAGCGCCTCCAAGTTGTTGTTGGTTTTTTTTCCTCAGTGATTTTTTTGTGGTTGTTCTTGCCAGATTTTTTTGGCATTTTGGGGGAAATTTTGTTTCTGGTGCTGTCAATGATTTGGGGAACACGCAGGAGGAGCTATTCCAGTGAGTCACTGTGGTCCAAGCCAAGGTCAGCGCTGGGTGCTGCTGGGAGGCCACCAGGCTCTTCTTCCAGCTCTTCCTCCTCTTCTTCCTCCTCCTCCATCTCCTCTTCATCCTCCTCGTCCTCGTCCTCCTCCTCGGTGCCATCAAGGGAGTCGTCGTGGGCTGCCAGCATGGCCTGCTGCATGGCCATGGTGGCCGTGGCTGACGAGATGGGTTGCAGGTTGTCCATGCTGAGCGAGCCTGAAGTGGAAAAAATGGTTATCAATAAGGACTCCCCAGCTGACATAAAGAGAACCAACAAGTGCATAAACCCAAGTGAAAAACTGTACCTAGACAGAGCACCCTGTAGGGTGTCTCATCTGCACCTGCCACTCCCCAAAGTCCAGCCCTTAATTTTATAGCCCATGTATCTTCATTAAGTAACAAGAAACCTTCACTGCTGAGCAAGTAGATGCCAAAATTGGTGAGGTAGATCTTAATCTCTTAATTTACACTTTATCTTCATCTTCTGATCTTGTCTGGTCCATTCTCATCTCTTTTCTTATTATTTTCTCTACATCTTCTCTGCTCATCTTCATTTCCATCATCTGTTCTCTCTTCATCTTCTCTACATCATCTCATCTGTCATCTCATCCTCATCTTCTCTTCATTTTCATAACCTGCTCATTTTATCTTCTCTCATCCCATCTTATCTGTCATCTCATCATCTTCTCCATTTTCATCATGTTATCTCTTCATCTTCTTTCTTGTCATCTCACCTGTCACCTCATCTTCATCTTTTCCACTCTCCTTTTTCCTCATCTGTTTCTTTCTATATTATCTCATCTGTTTCCTCATCTTCAGCTTATCATTTTTTCATTTTGTCTCCTCTCCATATTCCTCCCCACACACTTTACTCCCTCCCCAGCACCTCAGGAGATAACCCAAGTGATGCCCCATATTGGATGACCCTTCAGGGCTGTTCCCATGCCAGTGAGATGGCAGTGCCCTATTGTCAGTGCCCTTGTGATAACCAGCTGGAAGGACCTTCTTGCACTGATGGACTTTTTAGGCTGTGGGGCAGTGACAGGGCTGGAGGGGATGGATAAAGACTAGAGATGGGTGGATTCAGATCAAACATGAGGAAGAATTTCTTCCCCAAGAGGTGGTGAGACCCTGGCCCAGGGTGCCCAGAGAGGTGGGGGGAGCCCCATCCTTGGCAGTTTCTCAGGCCAGGCTGGATGGGGCTCTGAGCAACCTGCTCTAGTGGTAGGTGTCCCTACCATAGCCAAGGGGTTGGAACTGGATGAGCTTCAAGGTCCCTTCCAATCCTGACAATTCTATGAGGTATCTCTTCAACATCTTTTTTTTCCCCACAGAGTGATCAAGGGCTCTAGAAATACTGACCTACCCACCAAAAGCATGATGTAACGTGTGGCCACCCCAGCCAGGACAGGCAGGAGCCATGGGGGGGTTGTCCTTACCATCAGGATTTGTCCCAGCGTTGCCACCCTGCTGCTGCAGGACCCCAGCAGTGATGGAGTTGGGCCAGAACCGCTGGGTGGGCCGGTGCTGAGATTTGATTTTCTTGGCTTTGGGGGCTGGGTCCGGGTTGCTGGCGTCAAGCATCGGCTGCAGGATGCGCCGCCGGGCGTTGATGAACCTTCCCAGGGCAAGGAGAAAGATGGTTGGGTCCAAACGAGTTGTCCCAAACCAACAGACACTGCAACAACTCCCAGAACTACAGCAGCATTTTGGTTGGAAAAGATCTGTCCCACCACTAACTGCCAGGGCACCACTGAGCCCTGTTCCTCAGCACCACAGCTCCATGTGGGGTTTGGAAACTCCTCCAGGGGTCACAGGGACTCCACCACCAAATTCAACGAGTTGCTCCACAAAACCCTTACAAAAGTGACTGCATGGCCCAAAAAGCTGTTCTGTGTGTGGGTTTTAACCCTATTTAGCTGTGACATTTCCAGCTACAAGTTGAGGCTGCTACACTTTGAATTTGCCAGGAGAGGGCACCGAGACATCAAGACGAACGCCGTCAATCAAACCTACCCGAGCACGGCTCCCAGAAATCAGCTTTAACCGCCCAAGTTACACCCCTCCCCCAAAATATTATATAGCACCAAAGGAGCGTGGAAAAAATAATTCTCAAGTCAGCAAGATGACTGCGTGGGACACCGATGTGCTCACCAGTTGTTGACTTGCAAGAGGGTCAGGTTGGTTTGGGCGGCGATTTGCCTCTTCTCGTCCTCCGTGGGGTAGGGGTGCTAAGAAAAACAGAAAGAAAGGGCAGCAGAATTACATCCCTGTGTGCAAAACAGGAAAAAAATTGGAAAATACCCTTTTTTTTCCCCACCCTAAATTTGGTGCCTTCCTGCCATTTGCAAGATGCAGGGCTTAAGGGTGATATCTGAAAGCGTTATGGTTTCACTAGAGGCCTTATGGTTTTTCCAAGGTTTCCTATCAAAGGATTTTCCTTGGAGGAAAATGCTTTTTTTTTTTACATATTTTTTGTGATTTTTCTATCGGCTGTTGGTAGAGGTGGGATTTGGGCTTCAAACCCCACTGTTACCCACCACAGTTTTTGTCAGATCCATCAATAAAATGCCCTGAAATACCTGCACTGGGGATGCCCAGCACTCAGAGGCCAACGACCACCTCCCAACCATGCTAAAATTCTCCTTTCCAACCCCACAAATGTAAATTATCAAGCCAGCCCAGTGTGACATTTTTCAGAGCCCAAACCCAGTGCCTATGTTGATCCACATGACTTGTTTCCCAGCTCTTTGCCCCCAAAATAGAGTGATTTCATTAATAAAACAACCCAAAGCCATGGCAGGCACAAGACTCATCCCACCAGGCTCTCAGGGATGCCAGGGTGGTTAAAAATGGCTCTTTTTGGCAGAAATATCCCCATTTGGGGCATATTATTTCACGCGTTCCTTCCTCCTGCTGGTGCTACAAGACTTCCAATAAAATGATGATCTTTGATGATATTAGGTTAATATTACATCATCTGTAATGTCAGAAGGAGAAATCCCATGGGAGAGACCAAACCTCTTCTGACCATGAGGCACCAGGCTGAGCAAAGTTTCAACCGTCCAATAAAATAACCTTTTTTTTTTTAGGTTGTTTTTTTTTTTTTTAGTTTTTTTAATCCAGTTTTGGAAATCTGAAACCCTGAGGGTTCTCCTGGCACCCAGAAGAAAACTGTTTCAGTTTCTGGACTTCTAAATAATCCTTCTTCTACTTGTGAATCAGCAGCTCAGCCCTCCAAAAGCATGTGAGCAACTTGGGATGGTGGACCAGTACAGAGATGCTCTTGTTCTCAATGCAATAAATCTGAAATTTCCCATTAAAAAACCCCAAAACACAACACAAAACAAACTGGAAAGCTCCCAGCCTGTTGCTGCTCCATGTCCTGGGTCATGTTTTTCCCAGGATGCTCCTTGGAGCTTCTATTTTCTGTCTTGCTGTTATCTGTGTTCCCACCTTCCCGAAGAACCTCATGTTGCAACCAGTTTCCAAGCGACTTCTTGAAAAATTATGCAGGAAAAACGGGTTGGTTCTGTATCTTTCTTAACTTTTTGCCCTTTTTTCCAGCCCTGCTGGTGAGAGAACAAGCTCCTTGCTTCTTCTGCTTCTTGATGCCTTGAGAGACGTATTTCTGCCACCTGCAGTGAAAAGGGTCATCCCCAAAATACTCCCAAAAGAAAAACAAATCCACTTGGTGCCTCTGAATATAAATTCAGACCGACTGCCACCTCGATTTGTTTGGCTTGGGGTTTTTCTCCCTTGTTTCTCAGCTTTGCAGGGTGTTTTGGTGGCTCACCATGAGATGCTGGAAGAGCCATGAGCGCATGATGTTGGTGGCGTGTTTGGGCAGGACACCCCGCTTGTTCTTGGACTTCTTGTCCTCACCGTCGAGGAGGGAGGTGAGATCCAGGTTCACCTGCCAGGGCAGAGGGACAGTGAGGCAACTGGCTCAACATGGCAATGGACAACCCACAAAAAGAGCAAAAACAACCCAAAAAATTATCAAAACCAACTGAAAAAATGAGCAAATGGGCTGACAAAGGCAATGAGCAACATAAAAAAGAGCAAAACCAAGCCAAAGAATGAACAAAACCAACCACCCAAAATAAAAAAAAAAATTAGCAAGTTGACTGAAAACAGCAACGGGCAGCAAAAAAACCCAAGCAAAGCTAACCCTAAAAATTATCAAAACAACTTGCTGAAAATGGTGATGGGCAACCCCCCAGAAATGAGCAAATTAGCTGCAAATGGTGATGGACAGCCCAAAGAATGGGCAAGAACCTGAAATGTGAGTGGGGTGAATGCAAAAAACAGGCACTTGCATTAAATTCACAATTTTCTCCGAGGTCTTCAATATCTCCATTTTTTTGCCAGTGCAAAGGTCAATGGATTTTTCCTCCTCATGGTGGCATCAGCACAGCTGGGGACTGTGGTGCCAATGCCATAGTGTGTGATTAAGGAGGAAAATAATTTTACCTTAAAACAACAGCAAAACCCAAGAAAAATTCAAAATCAGGACGAGGGACCCAAACTGAAATCTCAGAGCCTGAGTTAAAAAGGGATTTATTTTTTTTTTCCTTTTTTCTCTTCTTTTTCCTTTTTTTTTTTTTTTTTTCCCCCAGCTCTTCATCAAAACCCTTCTCCTGGATGAATTAAACATCAAGCCATCAGGTCTCTGGAACTCCCCTGGGCTCTATCTGAATAAATCATGCCGGCGGCACAGGAAGAGCATCTAGAGGTGCCTGTCCAGGGCTCCCTCCCTGCCCCACTATTCCCTAC
Source organism: Ceyx cyanopectus (assembly GCA_013401355.1). Classification (NCBI taxonomy): domain Eukaryota; kingdom Metazoa; phylum Chordata; class Aves; order Coraciiformes; family Alcedinidae; genus Ceyx; species Ceyx cyanopectus. The sequence goes on along the minus strand of VYZU01018967.1, from coordinate 2,515 downwards.
GCTCATGTTTTTCCCACCACGGAGGGTTTTGCTGCAAGATTTAAGCCCGTGATGGACAGAGATTAAAGCAAGATGTTTCAAAAAGCATTGCTGAGGCAAAAAAAAACCCCAACCTGCTGGGGAGCTGCCACCTGTTTCCAAAATGCCTTTTTATTTTGTTTGTTTTTGTTAAGAAGCTCCTGCAATTAAATTGGAGCACTTCAGAAAAGAAAAATTACCTGGGAGGATTTTTGCTGATTGGCCCCCAGGAAGGATCATCACAGAAATTGGTATTTATTTCTTTTTCGCCCAGATTCCTGGGGAGCAGGGTTTGGAAGAGATCAAGGGCAATGCAGCCAACAGGGAGAGGAAATTGTCCTTTAGAAAATCATTGCTACACCAGAGTGTCACCTTATTGTAAGAATGCAGCCGTGTGGGGAATCCCCACAGAGTTAAAAAAAAAAAGGTATAAACACACACACACACACAAAAAAAAAAGGAATCAAAACAGAGCAAATTGCTTAAAAATATCCCCAAATACATAAAGCAAGGAAAAGAAATGAGCTTTTCCCATGATCGCTGTGATCACTGCACCAGACAGTGCCAGTGACCCCCGATCCAGAACAGGACAGTAATGATCTATATAACATGATATAACATAGTGCAATATGACACAGTCAACCCCCTGCCCCAGAAGGGTCACACAGGGAACAGATCCAGGTGGGGCTGGAAAGTCTCCAGAGCAGACTCCACGGCCTCTCTGGGCAGCCTGTGCCAGCCTCTGCCACCCTCACCAGTTCGTCCTCATGTTGAGGTGGAACCTTCTCTGGTCCAGTTCATTCCCAGTGTTCCTTGTCCCATTGCTGGGCACTCCAGAGCAGAGCCTGGCCCCTTCCATTGGACACCCACCCTTCAGATATTTATAGACATTAGTAAGGCCCCCTCTCAGTCTTCTCCTCTCTAAACTAAACAGCTCTCAGCTTTTCTTCATAAGAGAGATGTTCCAGCCCCTTCATCATCCTCACAGACTTCCTTGGACTCTCTCCAGTATTTCCCTGTCCCTCTTGAACTGGGGAACCCAGAACTGGACACAACACTCCAGCTGTGGCCTCACAAGTGCAGAGCAGAGGGGGAGCAGAACCCCCCTTGACCTGCTGCCCACACTCTTCTTCATCATGCACCCCAGGAGCCCATTGGCCTCCTGGCCACCAGGGCCCATTGCTGTTCCATGAAAACTTACTGTCCCCCAGGACTCCAAGGTCCCTCTCCTTGGAGCTGTTTCCCAGCAGGTCACACCTCACCTGTACTGGTGCCTGGTGGTGTTCCTCCCCAGACACAGGACTCAACACTTGTCCTTATTGAAATTAATGAGGTCATATCATATCATAATATATCATACATTATACTGTGCTCTAATTACTATATGAGAGTATGTAAAATTTTATATTACATACTGTAATATGGTAATATTATATTATAAACATAATTATATTCTAAAATACATAAGATATAAGTATTTCTACAGTCTGTTAGGTCATTGCCACATTTTTTTAGGTATACCAAAGGTACCCAGAAGAAGGATTTAATCAACTATTCCTGCCAATTAAAAATATAACTCTAAGGGTTGAATTTATGTCAAAACTGGGAGTTTTGTCCAAGAAATAGATACTAAAATGTCCACGTTGAAGCAGAAAGGTCTCACCTGGGCGTTGGGGATCTGCAGGGCACCGGGGGCGATGGCTTGGGCAAGGACCTGGCCCTGCGACGTCACCATGGTCACAGGCTGGTACAGGGGGCCACCTGTGGGGGAAAAAAAGGCTTGTGGTAGGTATCAAAACCCCCCCAGATTTCTACAAACACACCTTGACCCCAATCTGCCCCCCTCCCCAGGAGGGCCCTGACCTGGCACGGCGGGTGAGCCGCTGCCAGCGCTCATGGCCAAGTTGCCCGGTGGCAGCGCGGCTGCCGGCACCACGATGCCCGGCGGGGGGTTGGTGGTGGGTGGCAGGGCTGCTGGCGAGCTCTGCAGCATCTCCTGGGAGGAAAAAAAGAAGAAAGGAATAAATATTAAACCTGTGAATTATAACACCTGGCAAGAGTGCACGAGGTTTTAATTTTCTTTCAATAAATTCTTCCCATTACATTTATTTATTAATCTATCTAACTATTGGAAAAAAAAAATGAAAAAATGGATTTATGTTTTGCAAAACTCCCACTTAGAGTCATCCACAAACTCATCTTCTTTTGTGCAGCCACTATTCCCCTTGAGGAAATGGGAGGGAGAAAGTTAAAGAATAGACAGGAAGGAATTTCTTCAATCTTCTTCTTTCTATATGTTTGGTGCTTTTACTGGAACTGCAGCATTTGCTAAAAGGCAGGGCAAGCACCACTGGTTCCCCTTGCAAAAATAATAGTAAAATAATGGAATTATGGATATAATATTTATGCTATGCTATGTTACGCTATGTTATGTTGCACTATGTTATATTAATTTTATTCTATTATTTATATTCATAGAATCCTAGAATTGTCAGGG
>VYZU01018947.1:0-25760 GCA_013401355.1 Ceyx cyanopectus | reverse complement strand
CCTCCAGCCCCCTTTTTTTTTTTACCATGGGGGCAATTAGGACCAATTGGGATAGGAGAGGCAGCAAGGGCAGCAGGGTGGGCTGGAGGACCCCATGGGTAACATGACCAGGGGACCCCACATCCCTGGACAGGTGAGATCACCACACACCTTCCTCCTGGCCCCAATCCCAGCCTTATCTCCTGCTGCATTTTCTTGGCTGATGAAGCCTCTCCTAATTTAGGAAGCAGAAATACCCCAGAAGAGAGATGGTGACAGCAGCTCCCAGAGGGGGGATGGTCATGGGGTGCAGCAGAATATCCCCTGCACCCTGAGATGTTGGCTAGGGGGGGGTCCAAGCTGAGAGGATCCTGCAAGCAAAAAAACCCCAAACCCTGAGTATTTCAGAAAGGGCTTTTTCTTCCCCTCTCCACCCTTACTTCCAGTCCCCCTCCCTAGCTGTCCTTTGCAAACTCCCTCTCCCCTCTTTTTTTTTTTCCTTTTTCCCCCCCCCCCCCTTTTTTTTTTTTCTGGGTTTCCCCCCCCCCCCCCCCCTTTTTTTTTTTTCTGGGTTTCCCCCCCCCCCCCCCCCTTATATCTATTTCCTTCCCCTTTTCTTTTCCACCCATTGCTTTTTTCCCCATGCCATATGCCTCCCCCTGACTGCCCCCCCGCCCCAGCTCCCCTCACCACCACCCCAAGCCCTGGGCTGGCCGAGGGGCTGCGAGGTGCGGGGTGGGTCTGGGGGTTGCAGGGGGCTTTGCATTGATGCATTGATCGCCCATGGTCTCCGCCTGACCTCCCTGCTCCCAGGGAAGCAGTCTCCATGGCTACTGGCCCTTCTCCTCCAGCGCAGACTGTAAATTCCTGCAGGCAAAGCCCAGCCTTGGGGGTGCGAGGGGGGGAGCCGGGGAAGGAGTAAACCAAAGCCAAATAGAAAGAAAGAAAGGCTGGGAGAAAAAGGGCGTTGCTTGGATGGGGCTCTCCTTTCCACTCCCCTTTCTCAGGTCCCCAGCACCAGGGCAAGGCGCCTGCTTCCCCCCTCCAGCGTTTGCTGCTCCTGCTGCTGCTGCTGCTGCTCTCTTGGAAAACTGGAATTGGCTGGGATTATTTAAGGGAAAAAAAAAAAAGAGAGAGAGAGAGAGAGAGAGAGGGAAGGAGAAGGGATCAGAGCAGCCGCCAGAGAGAGGGCGATAGAGTCCACTTTCCTCCAACTGCCCTGGGTCTCCTTCCCTCGCTCTCTCCTCTTAGCAACACCAAGAGCCCCAAACTGAACCCAGAGCAGCTTTTTCCATCAGTTCAGTTCCTTTCCTCCCTCGGTCTCACACACAGCAAGAAGCGAGCCCCTTCCTCTTCTTCATTTCCCTTTGCATGCTCAGCCTCTTGTTTCCTTTAAAGCACTAGAAAATCCCCCCGTCTTGCCCCCACTCCTCCATGCAGACTGGGATTGCAATGGGAGCTTTGCAGATTGCTGGATTTTCCATCCTTTTCTTTCTCCTCCACTCTGGAAGCACGCTGGCGAATAAAGCCAGTCAAGGTAAGAGGAAAAAAAAGCCCTTCCCAGCTCAAGGGTTGCTGTTTGATGCGTGCTGGACCTCCTCTGTGGGTCGGGGGTTTTATGTGCAGGCTGGAGAAAGCAGCAGCAGGAACAACAAACAGTGGAGGGGATTTTAAACGTTGCTCACAGATATTCCTGTCTGCTGCCTCCGAGCGGGGTCGGGGGCTTTTGGAAACTCTTTGGCGAGTTGCATTTCTCACACTTTATTTTTTCTGCGGGGGTTCGGAGTCTTTATCTCAAGGTACGGGGTTCAGAGGCAAAAAAAGAGGGTGGGCAGACAACCTCCACCCAGCACGGAGCAGATGCTGCTCTTTAGAGGGCTGTGGGGGCTTCTCTGCTTCTCGGGGTCAGTGTGTGCGGGATGGGGAGGGTCGGCGGAGCGGGTGTCGGTGCTGGGGGCTCCGTCGGGGTTCTCGTGCGTCCCGGGGTGCGGGTCCAGTCTCCAGGGTCGTGCTTGCGGGGTGCGGGCTGCAGGAAACTCCGGGGAGCCCGAACCCCGCGGGTGCTCCGTGCCCGTCCCCCGGAGCAGAGGGCACGTCGGGCGGCTCCGGCTTCGCTGCTCCGCCGCTCCCGCACCGAGCCGGGGGCTCTGCCCCGCAGCCCTGCCCCGCAGCCTCTGTAGGCTCGGTCTGTAGCTCGTAAATACAGAGGTTTTCTGTAGCACCTCTCTATTTATCTGGGTTTTTTCTCTGCCCCACGCGCGGAGTGTGTGCGCACCCGCCAGCACAGCCTGATCCACTTGGCTGTCTACAAGGGCTTGTATTTTTTTTTTTCTCTTTAATTCACCACTATCTACACGATCTGTTGGCTTTTCTTTCTTTTTTTTTTTTTTTTTCCCCCTCTTCCATAGCACTTAGCAGCATGTAAGCTTTATCAAAACCAGCCTTGGCTCTTGCGACTGTAGTAGCTGCGTGTCGTGCGGACGGCGAGATTAAATCATGTGTGAATGAAGCATCGGAGCACAGGAGACAATTAGGATCTCTTGTAGGCATTAGCGAGAGGCGTATTTCAGCCACGCACATGGTCGCCCCGAGCCCTGTCACCGACAAAGTTCGAAGGAATTTCAAGGCTATTGTCTTATCTGGCTTAAAAGTGTTTTTAAAACAATAGGCGACTTTTCAGGCGAGCACGGGGGAGATTTTTCCAGGGCAAAGGTTTGGGAAGAAGGAGTCCAGCTTCATGTAAAGCTTTATGATTTCGGCTTAGAAAGGAATGCTTAGGTTTTTATCCCCCCTCAAATTATCTTGAGTGTATGCATTGCTTTCATTTCTTATCATAATATTTATTTATTAAGGCCTTTTGGTTTCCAGTTCCATTTAAGCCTGAGCCAGAATTGCATTAAAATAGCAAAGTAAAATTCCATCGTGCAGAGACTTGACAGATCCCTTCGGGGAAGGAGAGGGGTGGAGTGGGGGTGGAGAGAGGTGAGCTCAATCCTGTGCCGGGGTAATTGCCCCCTGTAAGCCTGGGACGGGGGCACCTGGCAGACCTGGGGGGTCCAGCAGCTCTGCAGCTGAGGGGTTATGGTGGAGACTTAATCCCTGAAGCTGCTGCTGGGGGGTTCTGCAAGATAATGAGGGGGAGGCGGCCATGGAGGGTTGAAGGTTGGTGCCCACGGAGATGCAAAGACTCTGGGCAGGGCTGGACCAGGAGGTCCCTTTTGGACCTGGCAGCACAGATGGCAGACAATCCGTGTTTGTCTCAGGAACCTGCTGTCACCTGTTTTTTCCGCATGCACAAGTGTCATTGAGTTCTTCAAAGACATCTCGTGTGCCAGGGGCATCTTTTAATAGCATATTTCTGAAAAGCATTAGGCATCCTCAGTGCCTCTGCAGGGTGATGCCCCAGGGATGGGGTACGCAGCACCCCTCTGCCCTCACTGAAGCCTCAGCCCTTGCTGGGGCAGCCACCCTGGCCAGGTGACTGTCACAGGCTGGGGACGGCTCCTCTGTTGTCAGATGGGCTTGTTGTGCTGTGATAACATCGTGCCGTGGGCAGGGCTTGCTCTTTTGGGTAGACATGTCTCATTTCTCACACTGAATTACCCCAGAAAGTTTAGTCTGTAGGGAAGGAAGGATTTAGCAGAGCTGCCCGTGGGCCTGCAGGGTGTGTAGAGAGGACCTGGCTGTCTGCAGGGTTTATTGGGTCACTTCAGGGCTAGGAAAGCTTTCAAGAGAACAGACAATATAAATCCAAACAACCCTGGGGAGGCTCCCGGCACACACTCAGCTGGGATGAGGTCTCCCTGTGGTCCCTGTGCCATGTTCTGCCAGAGCAGCCCCAAGCTGCTGCTGTACCCACAGCTCCTCTGGTTTTTGGACTGGTAATGTCCCTCCCAGCCCCATCCCATCATCTGTCAGTCCATCTCCCAGCCAGACGGGCAGAAGAGCCGGTCCTGAGCTCCCAGTCTCAACGGAGCAGTGCCCTTGCCCATCATCTGCTGGCATCAGTGCCATGGGAAGGAGAGAGCCCAAGAACTGGCAGATTTGCACCCTCTTCTTGTGCCAGGGAGTGCCCAGATCTGGCCTTGATGAGCTTTTCTGGCGTCACCACCCCACAGGATTCACCACCCTTTCCTGCAGCTGGATTGCACATCCCCTCGGATGAAGCTGAGGGAAAGGGTCTGGGAGATGGATGCAGCATCTCCCCAGCACCCCATTTGGCAGCCCTGGGCACCCACCCAGCATAGGGTGCCCACAGCCCCAGCCCTCCTCGATGGGCCCCTGTGGAAACCAACCCTTTTGGCTGGTGCCACCCAGGGACGGAGCCACCATCCGGCGCAGGGAGCTGGGTTCAGTGGGGATGCACCTGCAGAGCCTACGCCACCAGGGATTATTAGTATTTTATAGAGATATATTTATTATTTTTTTTTTTTAGGAGTCTAAAATTTTCCAATTGCAGCGTGGAGATGCCGTTCGATTCCCCTCCCCTTGTGCCAAACCTCCTCCCCTTGGCCTCCGCTTTCCTCCCCTCTCATGCATTCACAGTGTGCGACTGTTGTGCCTGTCCCCTCCACCCCTCTGAAATATGAAATGTAAAACTGTAAACATTTCAACATACAGCAGTTCAAAGGAGATCTTTGACTGAGGGCGGCTGACAAGCCTGTACCGAGATTAAAAAGGGGAGGGGGGGGGTGTGGGTAGGAAGGAGGGAAGAAGAGGGGTTTTTTTATAACTGCCAACGGGAGTATAAATATTCAGACACCTCGAGTCTTCCCGTGTGGAGATGGATTGCTGTCTCCAAGCTGCTCGGCAGCTTTTATCGCTTTCTGCTTTGGGTTTATTTTATTTTATTTTTATATAGATTTTTCCTTTGCAGACGGTCGCACCGAAGTCATCCATTTAGGAAAGAAATATGCATGAGTAGCCTTAACCTTCACTTTCAAAGTTGTAAGTCCCCCAGGAGGCTTCAGGAGAAGCCTGGGATGGCAAATAGAGTTTGCTCTGTCTGGTGGTGCTGGCGGAGCCCGGCCGTGGTTCGGGGAGAGCAGCTTCTCTCTGGGGATGTGGCGATTGTTGCTGCAGAGGCTGGAAACAAACAAACACTCTGCTTTGTTACGGGAAAGCTCCGTCAGCCTGGGGAGGTGAAGGAGCAACAGCAGAACAGGTCCCGTGGGGTATGACCGTGCTGCGGGGCGCGGAGCATCGAGCCCCCTTGATGAGCTAAGTGGGCTTGAAGGTCCCTCCAGCCCAAAGCTTTCTGTGATGCTGTGATGAGCCTCCCTGTTGGCACTAGGATGGGGATGGAGGGAGCGCTTCCATCCCCGGGGGTGGTGGACCTGGGATCCATTGGGATGACCCAGGCTGGTGCAGGGGATGGGGAGCTCTGTCCTCACGGGAGTGGGAAGCATCGATGAGAGGGGAAAAAAGCCCCTTTTGGGGCCCTGCTGGCTTTGGGGAAGCAAAGCCCAGTGTGAGGGCATAGAGTGGGGTTTAGACATGGGATGATGGAGTCACCAGGCTGGGAACCCTCTCAGTTCCTCACTGCACCTTGTGGTTCCTCGTCCTTCATCCATTCTTCATCATTCTGCAGGGCCGAGTGCTGTGGTGGCATCGACCAAGTCCTTCCTGCTTTTGGGAGAACTGGGTGGATGTGAGGGGCTGGTGCAGGCAGTGAGAGTCAGAAATCCCCTCTGACCTGTCCTGAGTGCAGGTACCCACCCAGGGACCCCTGGCACAGCATCCCTGGCACAGCACCCACATCCCAGCACAAAGCCACAGCCAACCACCCGAGTTTAGGATCTTGAGCTGGGGTGACACATCTCTGCTGAGCTGCAAAAAGCCACCCCCCAGAGCACCTTCCCTGTCCCACCTCCCCCTCCTCTTGCCGCCCCACCTGGCAGGCTGTGACCGCCCATGGCTGTGCCCCATGCCCAGCCCGCCGCGGCACGAGTGGCCCTCGCAGGCTCCCTGGGTGAACAAATGATTAATAAACTGCACCACGGTCTGAGGTGGTTATTAATACCCTGGTAAAAAAGAGCTACTGAAGTTATAAAGCTTTAATTTGGCATTAAGGCTGAGTGGAAACTCCGTGGGTCTGCCAACAGCTACACACACATCCCTATACAGACAGGCTGTTAATATATATGCCTATATAAAAATAAAGAGTAAAATTAATTTGAAAGAAAAAGCTGAAGCGCTTACAGGAGAGAGGAAAAGGAGGGTGCTTTTGTTTGGTCAAGAGTTTTCTGGTGAGTTTTTGCTGCTTTGTCTCGGCTCCCTCCTCAAATGTATTGGGACTTTCAGCCTATGGGTAAAACCAACTGTTATTATCTATTAATTTTTTTAAAAAGGGAATGAGGAAATGAGGAAAGAGCCTCAATCCAGCCTCTAAGAATATACGAACCATTGCTTTATCCCCCCGCTCGCCGTCCCGCGTCACGGGCAGAGCGATGCCATAGGTTGCCCACACGGGACCCGGGTGCCCATGGGTTCTGCCGCCCGTTCCACCAGCCCCGGTCGAAGCCCCTTTGCCTCCCCGGGGGGTGGGCGCTGGTCCCAGGGGCTTCGCCGGTCCTCCCAGCCCTGGCTTTTGGCAGGCTCGCTATGGCAGTGGCGTTGAAACCGTCTGCCTCCGCTGCCTTTGAAATGGAGAATAAAGCTGCAGCTGGAGCGGAACGGGGCCCAACAGCCAGCGCTGGAAAATCCCACCCACAACGGAATAAAAAACATGGCCCGGGGCGCGGGGCGAGCGCCGCAGCCTCCTGCCCTTCCCGCAAACCCCGTCGTGCGCCGAGGATGCTCTCGCCCTCCGGCCAGCCCGCCTTACCCACGAAGGGCGGCTGGGTGGGAGCTGGGGCCAGGCAGGGCATGGGGGCTGCCGGACGCAGGCGAGACCCTCGTGGAGACCTCGGGTGCCCGACGGGACTTGGCATCTTTGTCAGAATGAAATAACCTGCCCAGGTTTGGGGGACCTGGGTCTCGATGCTCCCACCTGCGCCCCGGGTTGGGCCCGTTTCAGGCAGCTTTGGGTGAAAAAGGGCAGCTTTGGTTATTCACACGAGAAGGGAAGTGACTGGGGGCCCATGTGGCTAACCCCTCAAAAAACCCACCTGGTTGCAGGACCTGGACTCCAAAAGGTTCCCTGAAGCAGGAGGATGAATAGGGCACACCCCAGCGAGGGGTCTGCAAGAGCAAATAGGGTCAGGGATGTCAAGAATTGGTTTTTTTGTTTAAAGAGATCTGTCTGTGCTCGGCTCCTGATGCTCCTCGGCGGCTGCTGGGAGCACCTGCAGCGCGGCCACTGTCAGGTGTTGGGATGGAGAAGATGCTGCTGAGGGAGAAACGGGGCTGTCCCAACAGCAAACCTGCCCATTTGTGGGAAAGTGCCACTTGGGTTGACAAATATGCAGAAATTTAGGTTTTCAGAGGTCGTTTGTTTGTTTGTTTCACTCGCTGCATAGTTTCTGAAGGAGGCTTCTGAGGAGCTGGAATTTCAGCATCCTGAAATGAGGCTCGTTGCCAATCGGGCTGGCTCCTGGGGTGCTGAGGAGGGTGTTTATTAGCTCTTCCCATCCGCACACATACTTTTTCCCCCCTTTTTTCTTTTTTTTTTTTTTTTTTCTTAATTCTGTAACCTTTCAGAATGTCTTCAGCGTTGGAAAAATTACAGAGTGGCAAATTTATAATGTTGTTTTTTGTACTTCTTGCTGCTGTGTAATCTTTCCAAAGTTAGAGGGATTTTGAAGTTACAGAATGGAAAAAAAAAAAAAGATAGAAAAAAAAGTAATAATATAGATGCACGGGTGGGAAAGGCACAGCATTGTGCTCAGCCACACAAACATTGTTCATTGTCTTCAGTTAGAGGGCACGGGAGGAAAAAGAAATAGAAAATAAACTCCCCTTAAAAAGCAGGATGTCTGGCAAAAGGATGGGGAAATGTCAGCTGTGATGGCTGGGGGAGGCTTCGGGTGGTTTTAGGAGAAGTAGCTGGGGGTTGATGGGTGTGCTGTAGTGTTGGGGTTCTGCTTCCCACCTGTACACTAGGGTGGGTGCCTGGGGTGCTGAGACCTGGCACCTCTCACCTCGGCACCATTGACTCGAAGCATTGAGCCCTGATTTGAGGGAGGAAGAGCTCAGGAATGGTTCCAGCCCCCCTGGGGCCCAGGATGTGCAAACTCCTACAATCAGAGGTTGGAAGGCACCTAAATTCAGCAGATCTTTGGTTCACTCTCAGCTTTGTTACTGTCCCCCCCACTCCGATGCCATGTCCTTCCCACCACCCACCCAAGAACCCCAGCAAGGGATGCTGGAGCTGGCAACAAAGTCACTGTGATGCCAAATGGTGAAGGAAATTCTTCCTCTGGTGCTGAAAGGCCCTTGAAGCCTGAAAGCATGGCTGGGGAGGAGGGAGCTCTGCGCTCCTGTGGCTTTTGCAGGGATTTTTTCCACTGGTGATTATGTATTTTATTATTTATATATCATCGATGGTCGGACTTGATGATCTTAGAGGTCTTTTCCAACCTTAATGATTCTTTGAGTCCATTTGCATTCACTTTTCTGTTTGTGGGATGGAACCTTTGCAGGTGGGTCAAGGGTGTGGTGGGGCAGCAGGAGTGGGTTTTGCAGCCAAGTGTGAAGCTTTGCTGGGAAGGAACCACCCCTGAGCCATGCTCAGTTCCCTGAAAGAGACAACCAAGCTCCCCACGGGACCCCTGGTACAGGGTGGCCTGCGAGCCTCTCCCCGGGGATGGTGGGTGGTGGCACCGTGGCTGGTGCCGTGGGTGCTGGGGGTGCTGGTGCAGGCCAGGAGCAGGGTGCCAGTCCCTCGTGCAATCCCCTCCGTCGTCCCCGCCGTGGTGGGTCAGCCTCCAGCCGGTGATTAATGGCCCAAGGGGGCCGTGGTGGCCGCGGGCCATGGCTAATGTCAAATAACAAATATGAATGCGGGCTGTAAATATTTATCCAATGCGCAGGCACGTGCCGCCTCCCCGGTGCAAAGGCAAAGCTCCCCCCCTGTGACTCATCTTCCGGCAGAAAAGCACCAGGGTGGCCGGGACGAGGCTCGGGCCGGTGGTCCCGCGGCCACAGCCCCTGTCCCAGGGGGGCTGATGGGACTGCTCGTGGCTTGATGAGATGTTTCATGTCCTTGGGGACGATCCGGAGCAGTTGAGTTCATGGGGCTGCTGAAAAACTGCTTTTTAAAAGCAGCCGAGACCTTTGCGGCCTCAGGCTCCTTTTTATGGGGTACAGGGGTGCTGGAGGGACCCTCACATCCCCCTTCCCTGCTGAGACCCTCACGGAAGGTGGTGGAGAGGAACCCCCTCTGGAGCAGTGCTGATGCTCCCCACGTGCCCATGGAGCTGGAGCGGGGAGCCCAGGGTGCTCTGGGAGCCCTGCCCATAGCCAAGGGGCTGCGGGTGCTGCTCAGCCCCTGCCCATACCCAGCTGCTTTGCACCAGTGCCAGGTGTTGCCAGCCAGAGAAGGGCACATGCCTGCTCCGAGGTACCACGCCTCCTTACTGCCCGAGTGTGGAGGGCAGAAGAAGCCAGGGGAATAGCTTCTTGCTCATAAATGTCCACCCCACACACTCCAGGCTTCATTATTTCCCAAACGCCACTAAAACCTCTGCTCCCTCAGACTCCTGACATGGCAAACCCTTGAGCATCACTGCTTGAGGTGCTCTGGGTACCACAGCTCTGCATCCCAGATGAGTGGGTTGAAGGGCAGAGGGGTGAGGGGAACACGGATTTCAGCTGTGTCCCCAAGGAAGGCGGGATGTTTTTCCTGGGTCTCTCTCCTGCTTCCAGCTCCCAGGTTTATTCAGTTGGGTCCCTGCTAATTCCTGCACATTCCTCCACGCCTAAGAATAGAAAGAGATGACGATTATTTGGGTGACTGGTCGGCTCAGGAAGTGGCTAATTGGAGGCAGAGACTTTCACCTCTGCCTGGGCTGGCTCCAGCCTGGGCTAGGGGCGCCTGAGCAGCGTTTCCTGTCACCAGATATGGGAAGGGTTGGGGAGCCTCAGGGTGGCTTGTACAAGAGTGGGGATGCAGGTAGTGATGCTGGGGAGCAGACCCGGCCGCTCACCCTGCCCCACTGCGAGACCATCACCTGTGGTGTCAGGGCTGGGTGCTGTGATGCCAGGAAGAAGCAAAGCAGAACTGCACCCTCGAGCCTCCCTGCCTCTGGGGGAGGTTGAAAAGCTGGAGGGGCTGCTTGGCTTCATCACCTTAGGTGATGGCTCCTGAGGGGAGATGGTGGAGAGCTTCCCTGGCCTTTGCCCATCACTCCCCAGCTCTCCCATTGCTGGGATCCTTCCTGGATCTCCCCAGCTCTTTCCCCACCTCTCCCCTTGCAGATGTCGACGAGTGCGTGGAGGGTACTGACAACTGCCACATCGATGCCATCTGCCAGAACACCCCCAAGTCCTACAAGTGCATCTGCAAGTCCGGCTACACTGGTGATGGGAAGCACTGCAAAGGTAGGGACATGTCACTGGAACCAAGTGTCAGCCCTGTTGTTGGAGACAGGTCATCAGCAATGTCCTCTGCCCTTGAGAAAAGGCTCCTTCTTTAGCCCAGCCCATGCAAACCTTCTACTGTCTTTTCTGCCCCATAGCCCTGGCCGATTGACACTGCAACCCATGAGAAATGTGACTGTCCTTACTGGTGGCAGTGGCAGCCACCACTCTCCCTCCTCTGCGCTCCCTCCTCTGCTCCACAGAGCCATGTTAGCAAGGCTGGGACTGCCCAGCCCCAGGAGAGTCACCTGGGGCTTGTTTTAAACAAAGCTGGGCTTTTTTTAACTGCAGGATTTCCAACCCAGAATCTGCAGATCTGGGTTAGCAGCTAAAACATGGGAAGCTTGGACTTGGCTGGACTCAAAGATCTTAAAGGTCTTTTCCAACCGTAATTATTCTATGATTCTGAGCTTAGAAATAAGATATACAGATACAGATATAGTTGATGTAGCTGTAGATGCAGATGTAGGTGCAGGTAGAGATGTAGATATATGCAGCTGAGTAGGTCATGGAAAGAAAATGGGCTCCTTGGAGAAGCAGCACCAGAAAAGCAGGGGAAAGAATCCTGGCTCTGCTCAGAGGAGGTCCAGGGTCAGGATGGGCTGAGTACAAATAGCAGAGAGATTAAAGCGCTCCAGGCACAGTGAGGCTTCGCCATGGAGACCAGCAGCTCTGCCCACCACAGCTGGGAAATCCCTGTGATTCCCAGCACAGTGCTTTAAAAACAGCTGGTTAGCTGGAAGCCCAGGGTCTAGACGGGAGGCTGGAGCTGGTTTTGCAGGATATGGAGGGATGCTGTAGGTGATAATGGAGCTGGGGACCTGCTGGAATAAGCAGAAAGCCCGGGGCACGGTACCAGCTGTACAGAGACAGGGAGCAGCACCCATGCAGCCCGGTGGCTGTCAGCCCGGCAGCTCTGCAGCTCTCCTGCCCTCCTCTCTCTGCAGATGTCGACGAGTGTGAGCGGGAAGACAACGCGGGCTGCGTGCACGAGTGTGTCAACATCCCCGGCAACTACCGCTGCACCTGCTACGACGGCTTCCGCCTGGCGCACGACGGCCACAACTGCCTAGGTGAGGGACGGGCCCCCTGACACAGCGGGTGAGGTGCCAGCAAGTCGCAGCTGCTCGGCAGCTCTGAGACCAGCCTGCTGGCTTTTTGTGCTGGGCGCCTCCCGGGTTCTGACCTCCCCAGAACTGGGGCACCGTGGTGGCATTCCCAGGGTGGCAGGCTGGCTGCAGACGCGTCCTGTGCCACGATGGCTCGTTGAGGGCAGGATTACGTTGCATTTCATGGGTGTGACACCGAGGGAGTATTCTCTGTGCTGGGAGAAAAACTCGCTCTGTGGGTCCATTCATAGGATAGGGGAGGTTGGGTTGAGGCAAGACTGGGAAAGTTGGCACTGGGGATGCTGAGCACCAGTTGCAGCCTCCCCATGGCCGCATCCTGCTGCTGCGAGCGGCGGGCCTGTGGCTCTGCTCTGGTGCCGAAGGCAGGACCTGCTGGCAGGGCTCACCCAGGCCCTGCCGCTCACTCGCGCTCCAGGTCAGCCCTGCACCTGCCAAAATAGATGAGTTAATAGCAAATACAGTGGGGATGGGACCCAGCGAAGGGACTGGGTAAATAATCCCTGGGCCAAGACAAACCCAGCATCTGCCTACAGAGCGGCCGCACATCCTCCCGCCACTTCCCACTGCCCCGAACTCCATCCGGCCATGGCAGAACCAAATGTCCTGGCAGAGCCCTGGGGCCAGCCGGACTCCTGCACCCGCTTCCTCCTACGGCACCCACGGGTGGGATCACCGGGGCACGGGGCTGCCCGCCTTCCCTCTGCCTGGAGCTCATGCTGTTTTCTAATTAATGTCTGCAGAGGGGTCATTAATGAGCTCATCACTGGGAGGAGGAGGAGGAGGGGGAAGGGATTACGGACACATACGCTTTGCATTAACCACCATCACCGGGATCTTTGCTGCCTCGTCGGGGAGGGGGGAGATTTACACAGCTGGGAGGAGACGCGGGCGGGCGGCTTTGCCTTCCTCTCCCAGGGGAGGATGAGCCCAAGGAGAAGAAAGGAGAGCCGGGCTTGGCGAGCCACAGACGTCATGTGTTTACAGAGTTGGGTAGGAGGGGATGGAGGTGGCTGGGGAGCAGCCGAGCAAGGGGGGAACCTGGGGTGGGAAGCCCTGGCTCCCCTCTAGAGCCTTTCCTTGGCTCATCCCAGCATCTCAGCCATGTTGCTTTGCTATAGGGATGCTGCAGGTTTATCCCCTGGAGCCCATTTTATAGACTAGGATGCTGAGACCTTCTGTGCTCTGGCTGGATTTGCCCAGCAACTGCTCCTGGGGAGCAGCAGGGATGAACCCCAGTGGGTTCTTCCCATCCTTCTTCCCCCCAGTTCTGACAGTGCTTTGCCTGCAAGACCAGGCTTTTCTGGTTGCTGTGGGCAGTGGCTGAGCCGGAGCTGGCTCAGGGCGCTAGTTCACCGGAGCCGACCTGCCCCAGCATCGCCCACCCTGGGCGACCTTTTGAACCAGGACAGGAATTTGAACCCCCACCCTGATACGGGCCCTGTTGGCTTCTGCCCATCTCCATTGCATTTAATAAAACAGGTATTAGAGTGGTGGAGTCTTGTTTCAGCCATCGGGTTTGAATGGCTGCCTCCTCATTTTTGTGAGGAGCTTGGAGGAGAAGTCTCAAGACATTAAGCCCTTGTTCTAACCGAAGGGATTTGAAGAGAGTTATTGGCATCTGCAGGACATAGCTTGTCTGGGATGAGCCTCGGAGGAAGCTGCAAGGCTCCTGCCATGGCAGAGGACGTCCCTTTTGTGCCCAGCCACAGCCTGGCTGTCAGCCCTCAGCTGCCCTACAGGTGCCCGTGTGTGAGATTATATTTTCAACACCTCCTCTCCCAGGTAGCACATTTGTGGGTGCTCCTGGACTCTGCTCCTGCAGCAGTTTCCAGTGGGAGCTGCAGCTCTGCTTTGATTGCTGAGCATCTCCCAGGGTTGCAGCATCCTCTGGGGCCTGCAAGGGGCTGGGCACAGTGCAAGGCACCCATGCTGCTTGAGCGTCCACCTCTGCCCAAATGTAAGGGGTTTTGGTGCATTCAGTGCCACTCAGTGAGGAGAACAGTTCTGGGGGAGCCAGGGCTGGGACCCTCCCCCAGGCACGTGCCGTCACCAAGCCGCTATTCCGGTGTTTCCATCAGCAGCTGCTGGCGGGGCTCAGCTTTCCCCTCGGCCGTGGCTCTGCTTCAGTTCACAGGAGGTTTTCTTTGGCAAAGGGCCCCATGCTCCTTGGCCCCAGGACCATGGGCAGAGGGTGCAGGGGTGGATGCAGTGGAGTTATCCTTCTGCCTGGCATCCTGGCTGCTCTGGCACCTCCGGGCACCGGTGGGTTCTGCTTGAAGCACTTGTGCCCAAAAACCTTCGGGGAGAGCGTTGGGCTGTTGCTCTTCATTAAGTGAGGGATTTCCAGGGATGGAGCAGGAGCAGGAGCAGCCTGAGGCAAGGGCATCACCACTGCCACTGGTGTACATCTAGAGCCCCTTCCAGCCTTAGCTTGTTAAACCAAAACAGGCGTGAGGGCAGCAGAGCTGCCGGGGATTTGTGTCTCCTTACAAGTAATTATCCCTGCTCTGGGCTAAGGTTTCCCAGCTCCCCCTAATGAAGTGCAGGCAGCCCAGACCGTGACAGGCTCTGAGGGTCTGGGAGCAGGGGGGTGGCAGCAGCCAGCATCCCAGCTGAGCAGCATCCTGGGTGCTCTAGGGGCCCTGGGACAGGAAAATCCCTTTCTCTGTGGTTTGGCTTTTCCTTTCTATAAAATGTGGCCGGACCTTTTTTTTTTGCCATCAGTTGGAGAAACTCCATGACCTCTGCAACCCCCCCTTGATGTGCTTTGCCCTCATCCCCTGCAGCCCTCCGGCATCTCCAGTTCTTTTCTAGGGAGATCTGGGGGGGGGGATCATGGCTGTGAAGCAAAACTGATTTGCTCCCTAGCAAACCTGTCAATATGGAGTCCCCATCCCCTTGATGTGCCCTGGAACCATGCTTACACCCTGCCACCTTCCCTTTGCAGACCTGGACGAGTGCTCAGAGGGCAATGGTGGCTGCCAGCAGACCTGTGTCAACATGATGGGCAGCTACGAGTGCTTCTGCCGGGAGGGCTTCTTCCTCAGTGACAACCAGCACACCTGCATCCAGCGCCCCGAAGGTCAGTGCTTGGTGTGGTGCCTCACCCGGGGGCACCCTCCATCCCTTGTGCTTATCAGACCAGTCTGTCCCCTGGCACCTCTGACCACTCCTGGCTTTGGGTGCTGGTTCATGACCCTTCTTGGTGCTGCAGACTTAGGAGGTTTATTATGAGCACACTGGGAGAGGATGCTGCAGGGCAAATAAACATCCCAGGAGCAAAAGCCTTGCAGCCCCTTAGTCAAACACTGAGGACATTACCCAGGGTGTTTTATTAAATGGAAGGTCCTCACACCACCCTGCAAGACTGATCTGCTCTTGCCAGGCCTTGTGCAGCACCGAGCCCTGTCTCAATATCAGCTCTAAATTGCTGCCGTCTGGAGCAATCTCTTAGCCAAAATACTAGGAAATGAGAGATTTTTGCGTCTCTGCTGATTTTTATCTCCACTGCTTGGCAAAGGCAACTGAGTGGTTTTGCTTTCCCCTTTCACAGCTGCATTGGTCCCTCAGCTCCCCAGGGAATCTCTCCCAGCCCAGAGTGGCCCAGCAGCCATGGTGACATCTCCCATGTCCCCAGGAGGGATGAACTGGGTGCCCTGTCCCCTCAGTGACGCGGTGGGTGGCCCCTGATAGGATCAGAGATGCAGGTGCTGGGTTTGAAGCTGACTTTTAGAGTTGAACGGCTGCAGAGTGTTGTCAGCCCAGGGAGGTCTGTGTTCCTTCTGAACCCTGCAACTGATCTCGTAGCTGCTACACAGTCTCCGGCTCAGGGAGCAGCTGCTGAGGGCAAGGGGTGGGAGGGTTGCAGCTGGTGCCCAGGCTTTGAGCCTGGAAAAAGCAGAGAACTGAGGACGATTTAGGGTCTGATGTTCAAGCCTGTTCTGACTTTATTCTGACTCTTGGGCACTGCCAAGGCAGAAGCATTTGGTTTTAGAGCTAAACCTCAATGTTACGGCTGCTTCCTTCCTTCTGGGGTCTTTGCCAGCTCCTTGTCTCTCTTCTCCTACCCTGGCAGGAGGCTTTCTCCTTTCCCTCTGCTCTTTCTCGGTTTCTCAACCTCCCTCTTGCTTTCCAATCTCCCTCCTGATGCAGAGGGGATGAAATGCTGCTGGGTCGGGGATGGATCCCAGACCCTCTCCTGCAGCACCACAACCCTTTCACTCCCACTGGCTAATCCCTCACAGTGAGGAGAGGCCAAAGCTTGGGGCTCGCTGGGGTATCAGTGCCTTTAAACCCCCTCACAGCCTGATGATCACAGGGGAGCAAAAGGGGTGAGTGGGGTCCTCCCATAGTGCCAGTGCAAGAGCAGATGATGCAGGGAGAGGCAGGATTAAAGGGGGTGCAAATCTCAAGGTCTCCCTTTCCCAGCAGTGACTGTAGGCACCAAGGGATTACTTTGTCCTAGAGTTATGCAGCCCAGGAGGAATCTCCTGGGGAGTCTTAGGAAAACAGTGTGTGGCCGCCCTGGTCTGGAGGGGAGCCAGGGCACATGGACATCTGCTGAGGGATCTTTGCAGACTGCCAGCTCTCGGGATTTGGCTTGTCTGGAAGGTGGCATCTCCAGGGTGGCTTTGTCCACCTTCCCAAGCAGCTCTGTGCCAGGAGCTGCTGCCCTTTGAGGCACTGCCCAGGGTTATCCTGTCCCCTCGAAGTTCTCACTTGCAACATTTTCCCTTTGTTACCCCCATCTTCCCATCCCTGTCCCACCCCAGACAGCCTTCTGCCACAGACTGGTGCCAGCAGACTTTTAGAGCTTAACTTTGTTTCCTTCTCTCTTTTAGAAGGAATGAACTGCATGAACAAGAACCATGGTTGTGCCCACATCTGCCGGGAGACCCCCAAGGGTGGCATCGCCTGCGAGTGCCGCCCTGGCTTCGAGCTCACCAAGAACCAGCGAGACTGCAAATGTAAGGAACACTCCAGGGATGGGGACACAGCCTCCCAGGGACCCCTGACACTGTCCCCATGGTACAGACCTCCTGGCCCTGCTGCAAAACCCTCACCCCTTGGTTTATGGAGCCTGGAGCCCTCTGGCTTTGTTTCCCTCCTGCATGCCCAGCTCTGCACTGTATCCTTACAGACAGTGCTCCTGGCATCCTGTTCTGCCATGAGGTGTGCCCCTACACTGACCAGCCTGAAATGGCAGTTAAAAGGGGTTCAGGAGGTGCAGCATCCCCTATTCCAGTCCCATCAACTTCACTTTCCCAAGGGGAGGTGAGCAGGGAGAGTGCGGTTGGCACTGGAGGAGCACGGGAATCCTCTTCCTGGGGGGATGTGGTGCTCTCAGCCTGTCTGATCACCTGCCAGCACCTTGCTGGCACTGCCAGGGTTATTAAATAGATATGTATGTGTTTATGCAATTATTTTTATTTTGTTTCTCACTTGCTCTCTGCAGCAAACATGTATAATCGCTGATGAAATGGAGTTTTAATCCCACGAGCCTATTTTCCCTCTGAGCTAAATGAACAGTACGCCTTGCCCCCCGGGGAGGGCTGGCAGGGATTCCCAGGAGCTCCTGACTCATTCCAGAGCCTGAAAAAGTCTCACCCCTACCCCTGTAATACCAGATCAAGGGTCAGGGGCAACCGGTCCACCAGTCCCCTTTTCTAGGGCTGCACCAGTGGCATTTAGGAGATAGGCAAAGGGAAGATGCAAAAAAACCCCACATCACAGTTTGTGTCTGCCAAAGGTGCCACGGGGCAAGTCGAAAGGCTTTAGAGATGATCTGGGAGGGAGGGATCCCTCTGAGGGTTTCCTCAGCCGGGTTTATGGGTGGGGGAAAGGGGCAACAGGGACGCCGGGTGACGGTGCTTTGCCTCCCGCAGTGACCTGCAACTATGGGAACGGGGGCTGCCAGCACACCTGCGACGACACCGACCAGGGACCCAAGTGCGGCTGCCACGTCAAGTTCTTGCTGCACTCCGACGGGGTGACGTGCATCGGTAGGTGCCAGCCCTCTCCGGGCCGCGGGATGACTTGTCTTCCTCCCCCGGGCACTTTGCTCTCTGCCCAGAAAGGGGAGTTTTTCCCCGAGCTCTCGGGATGCGGCGTTTCCTTGTGCTGAGACCAGAGGAACTGGTGTGTGAGGGATGCTCTGGCACCCCGGGGCACGGGGGAGTCGCTGCTCGGTCACGGGGACGTCTGGGAACAGGTCGGTTGTGCTGTGGGATGGACGGGTCTGTGCCTGCCATTGTGCTGCTGAAGGCTGAGGGGTGAGGATGTCCCTGGGCTAGGAATTGTCACTGTCACCTGCAGCATTCGAGGAGGGGTGGAGAGGGGACAGATTTGCCTGCAGTGATCTGTTGCAACTCGGCACCGCGGGGCTTAGGCTCAGGAACTCACAAAAAACCACCCAAAACCCCAACGACCTGGTGACTTGCCCACCCTCCCCAGAAACTGTCCTTTTCCTGGGTATGTTTTCAAATTGTAAAACATCAAACAGAGATGGAAGTTTTACTGGTTTCATATGCTTGTGCTCTTTAACAGCTGATTTGATTTAAAAAAATGTTACATTCGGGGAGTGATTAAGTCCACAAATTGCTCTAGACATTTGAGTTCCTATTGCAAAATAAAAAAGAAAAAGGAATTGAAAGCAAGAGAGAGGTTTTGGCTCCTCATGTCCCTGCTGTGCCTGAACAGAAAACCCTCGGCTCTTTCCAAAGTCGTCTCTGTCCTCAGGACGAGCGGCGGAGGAACCCCCCAAGCCCCTGGCTGCTTCCTTAACATCCCTGCTGTCACCCAGCCCGCTTCCAAGGACTCATCCCAGTCCCTCCTGGCTGCTGGCTGGGCCCTCTCAGCCTCTTGTCCCCGCCGTCCTCATGTTTGTTCCCGTCCCACCCGCTGAGGACCTGCCCAAGGGATTGCTGCTGTGCCTGGGGTGGGGAGCACTCCCCCAGTGGGGTTTTGGGGACTCTGTGGTGCTGTTGTCCTGGACAGAGGTCTCTGTGCACATGGCGTCGGTGTTGGCGTGAGGATGTGGGGAGGTTTGGCACTGAAATGATGCTCCCAACCGGACAGGTGCAGGGGGTGGGAGAGCAGCTCTGCAAAGAAACTTGTGATTTTGGGGATGCTCAAGAGGGGTGTTTGCTGGAGGGTCTCAGCACTTGGACCCCAGCTGCCACAGGTGTGAAGGTGGGATTTGGGGGTTTCCAAAATTGCTCCTCTTCATGGCCTTCGACCAAAACTTCAACCCCAGGCCATGTACTGTATCTGCTGGGAAGGCATCTCCCCCCAGAGCTGGTACCTCTCCATGAGCTCTGCCCTCACCCACCTTCCTGGGGCAAATCAAACACTGCAGTGGAGGATTTTTAGGACCAGCACCAAACCCACCACAAGTGCCCTTTGCATCCCATCATTCTGGGTCCGCAGCCTCCTCTCTGCAGGATGGGGCCCGTCTAGCTCCTGCATTCCCGGGCGGATTCCCAGCCCCATCGTGGGAACACTGTGGGATTGTGCTCTGGCCACTGGGAGCTGGTGGCCACCCCACGGGGATACCTGGCTAGCAGATTTACAGCCGAGATACCTGTTCAAATATTTATAACCACCCTTTCTTGTTTTATGGCCGGGGCTTAGCAAAGAGCCCTCCCCCTCCCCACTGCTGCCTCCGCCACCCCCTTCCCCATTTCCTCTGAAATATTTCATCATTTCAAGGAGAATAAAGTTTCCAGCAAGGGGAAACGCAAACTCGCTCCCCGGGCCATGGGCTTTGAAATTGTACGCGGTGCGTTTGATGGGCTGCCGGGACAGGCCCCTGGTGCAGGTTCCCTTCAGATCACACCACGCGGCAGGAAGCACCGTCAGCCCCTCTGACTGACAGTTTCATTAGGCCACGGCCGGTGTTTTTCATTTTTCCGCTTTTTATTGCTGCTTTTAAAAATGCAGATAATGAATAACATGCCTGTGAGCGAAGCGGGGCCAGCCCTAATGGCTCCCAACATGTCTGCAGGCTCGAGGGGGAGGGGAACTGGGACAGGAGGCCGATGACCTTATAGATTTATATTTATGCTCAAAAAGCAGCCTTTTTGGGAAAAAAAAATAATACCAAAACAATGACAAAAAAACCGCAAAAGAAACAAACATTAAATCACCCTCCAGCAGCCCAGGGTGCAGAGCCCATGAGGAGATGCAAACTGGGCTCTCATGTTTGATGCAGATTTTGGCTTTCTGGGAAAATTTGCAAGTCCCTCCCAGTGATATCTGGGGTGCAGTAGAGCTGTCCCTGTCCCCCACTCACAGAGAGCACCGGTGGAGAGGGAGGTTGGTGGATGGGAGGAAATACAATTAGATGGAGAAGGAAACTAAACCCAGCTCAGGTTTTATGGCTGATTTCCTGACCTGCACCCAGGTGGTTTGTGGTGTCCCTGCAGACGCTCCCCAGCTTTGGGAAGCTGATTGTGCTGGGAGTGGTGACAGGAGCAGTGGATGCACCAGACCTGCTGCCAGGTCTATGCTGGGGACACCAGAACAAAGGGACTGCAGCATAGGAGGGCTCCAGGAAGGGGACAGCAGGACATGGGGACACAAGGCGGGTGGCACAGGCATGCCATGCACACTCCTCAATCTCCCTGAGGAGGACATGGGCCCTGTAGAGCCTCAATACCCCTTGTCCCAGCTGCCAAATCCCTGCCCTCAGCCTGAGCCCCCAGGACAGCGCAGGCACAGCCAGGGGCTGCGTTTTCTCTCTTTCCCCTTCCACTGCCCTCCCTTCTGCACAGACCCAACATTGTTTCTCAGGTCTGTGCTTGTCTCTGCTCGGTTGACGGGTTCCATGTGCCCCCAGCACCCCAGGGGCTCACTCACGGGCTCTCCAGATTTGGTCCAGCACTTCCACAGGGCTCTGTCCTTCCATAGGAGCAAAAAGAAGTGCTGGGGTGACTTTTGCCCTCCTCAAATAACCATGATGAAGGAGGGACATCTCCCAGCCATGGCACCAGGTAGTTTCTCTAGCGGGGCAAAACTCATTTTTTTGAGGGAATCTCTGCATGTTTTAGCACAGATTTTGTCATCTGTGCCTTTGCCCATGTTGCTCTTGGCCTCTTCTTGGCCATTTGTCCCCCAGCGCTCCCTCAGGCACCCATTTGGCTTCATCACCAGCTTGGCCACTGCATCCACGGGGCGCCCCTGGTGCGATGCAGTTGCCTTCCTGAAGCTCGTGGGCACCGAGTGTCCATAGGGCTGCCCTTGGGAGTTGCTGGTGGCTCTGGAGAGGACTGATTCCCCAGACTAACGGGCTGCACTAACGCTCCTCACAACGCTGCTTCTCCCGCATGGCTCCGGGCAAAGCCGGATGGAGCCTGGAGAGGCTCTGGGATACAGGGTGCTGCAGACAGGGCGATGGAGGAGCCAAGGGTGCCCGCCCCAAACCTCAGGGTTTGTCTCTTTTGGGAGGTGGGGGGAAGAAAAAAAACCCCAAAGGGGTAATTTCCAGCAGGCTGGAAAGGCAGCGGAGTCAAACCCATTGATGTGTGAGCTCCTTGCTGGCCACTGTTTCTAAATTGCTTTTTTATAATGTTGAACAGGGGAGAGACACTTCCAGCAACACGTTATCCTTGAGACGTTTTCTAATGGTAAATATTTTTGTTCTCTCTATCTCTACGAAGGGGTCTAACCATAGATGGTCTCTCATCTCGAGACCATAACCGGGCTCGGGGGGCTGAGCTGTTGCTAACTGCATGTCTCACTAACCCTGTCCCCCGCTGCTGCTTCCCCACGGAGCCAGCCTGGCCTCGGGCTTGCTTTTGAGGACAGAGAAAGAAACCCTCCCCTGGCCGTGCTTGCATGAGGAGGGGGCTCTCGCGTTGCTTTTGTCGGCCCAGCCCGGTGCAGGGGGCGATAATCTGCTTTTCAGTGGTGGGGGTATTGGTTATCCCACCCCCCCACTGCTGCCCAGCCAGCCTGAGAGAGCAGCAGGCTGCTGGCAGCTGCGTGGGAGGGAGGGGGATGGTCCTGCCCATCTCTGTGCTTTGTACTCCCAAAGTTTACTCCTTTCCCAGAGCCCACCCACTCATGGACGGTGCCCTGTGTGGGTATGGGGACATTTAGATTGTCCCAGGTTTTGGCCCAGAAAAATACTTTCAGTGACATCCAGCCCAGAGCTGTGGAAAACTGCAGCCCCTTTGATGGGCTGGGCACCTCAGCTGCTTCCTCAAGGATTTATTTGCAACCCCCGTCAGGTCTCTAAGCCCTTCACAAAGGTAAGGTGCCATTTCTGCTCCGCCGACAAGGAAACTGAGGCAGTCTGAAGGTGCAGCAACTTGTCTGCTGTAGAGAATCTTGCTGGTGGATGTGCTGCATGCGTGCAAACTCCTGGCCCATCTGGGAGGAGCTGCGGGTGTACTGAGGGGAGCATGGACCACAGGTCTCAGGGGGGTCTGCAGAGCCTATCCCCTGAGGGTGGGAGGGGGGACCCCCATCTCTGCGCTGTCACTGTGCTCCAGCCAGTCCGACTGTAACCCCTCCAGTTACCCCAGAATTGTCTCCTTAGGCTCAGGTGGTGATTCCACCGTGGTTGCCACGTTCGGAAGGTGGAGGCAAAGCTGGAGCGTGTGCGGGCACGATGCTGCGGGGGCACGGGCACGATGCTGTGGGGCACTGGCAGGGGCTCTGTAGGGCCCTGGCACAGTGATGGGTGCTGAGCAGGAGTGAGGAAGGATTTCCATAGCACAGTGATCAGGAAGTGCGACCAGAGCTGGGATGGAGGAGGTTGGGAAGAAGCATGTCTGTGACTCTGTGTGTGTGTCTATGTGTCCGTGTGTCTGTGTGTCTCTGTGTGCTGTGTGAGAGTGTAGAAGCTGCTTTGTCTTCTTGCTCCCTGAGTGATGGAGGCCCTGCCAAAGCCCTGTGTGGTTGGGTGAGTCACACTGGCTCACTCCAGGCTGGGAGCAGCCCCCGGGCTGCCAGCACCTCCAAACAATGCTCCTCTCCTGGGGCCCTGCCCCAGCTCTGGGCCCCGTGCTGCTCGGCCTCACAGGTATCCAAGCAGCCCCCCTCCAGACTGTCGATGAGCCTAGGACATGGTCCTCCTTTAGCAAAGGGGTTTGTGGTGGTGCTCCAGCCATGCCGGCTCAGCTCACCCCATACACACCCCGGGCAATGGCCACATCCTGCATGGGATGGCAGGTAGGGCTGGCTTTATACCTCAGCTGAAATTCCTGAAGGTGCAAAGGGGCCAGGAGAAGAGATGGGTGCTTAGGAGGAAGTTGTGAGCACAGCGAAGCATGTCCTGGGCACTGTGCTCCCCAGGGAGCCTTGTCCTCCCCAGCTCAGCCACTTCTCTGGCTCCTTGATCCTGCCAAAAGCAGCGCCCGCGCCAAGCCCATCGTCTCATCTCAGCAGCGACCCTGTTCAATCAATCCTCCCTGGGCTGCTTCTGCATCAGCTGCAGGAACAAAGGCTGGCGTTAAATAATTCATCAGGCTTCCAGAAAGTTTCCCTCCCCTCCAGCACGGTGTCACCTGCATCACATTCTTCACCCCAGCACCATGGGGAGGGGACGGTCCTGGTGAGTACCTGGAAGAAGAATATCCGCAAAACTCCCTCCCTCACCATTAGGTTTTGTAATTGTGCTGGCTATTAATTTCATAAAATGGTCCCTTTTGTTCTCCTATTATGGGACATCATAAAAATAGCAGCGGCAAGACGAGCACAGAGCGATCCCAGCTCCCTTGCCCTGAAGCAAATGGTTGGATGGTTCAGTCATTCCCACCCCATGAGGCGCTTGCAAAGAGTGGGAGAACCTGGGATTTGCTCTTTCCAAGGAATTTCTTCAAGGCATTTTCATCTTGGGTTCCTTGAAGCCCAAATGCCTCATTTATCCAAGCAGCCAGCCTTCTGAAAGGAATATTTTATTATCCTTTGTGAACAACTTAATGCATTTCAAACCATTGTTCTGGTGGTTAGGACTGAAATTGAGGATTGATCTCACAGGGAAGCTGTCAAGCTGAAAATGCTTCATTTAAATTAGTGTCCCTTCTACTCCTACCAGCAACAGCTGACTTTGATAATACTGGAATAATTAGCATATTGCTTTTTTTTTTTTCAATGGGATTTTTTTCCGCTGGTGCTGCCCGACTCTGTGTGTGTGTTCTAATTACACAAAGCCTCTCCCAGATTAGCCCGTGACACTGGACTGGCCACTGTGCCCCAGTGGCAGGTGATGGCTGGGGACCAGTGACACAGGGTCACCGTTGGCTTCGCAGCTTGGTGGCAGTGAGGGGGCCGGGACCCTCACTGGACCACCTCCCGCTGCCACCCTGCCGGGGACTGGGACTGTGCACCTGCATCCCTGGGGGAGCCATGTCCCCCTCCAGACCTGGCTCCGNGAGGAGCCGCCGCCGAACCACCTCCGCTTTTCCCAGCGCCAGCGGCCGCCGTTTCGCAACAGGCAGCGGCTCTGCCCGTCCTCCCCGGGTCAGCTGTGTGCCTGCGATCGCTAAAGCATCTCTGATGAGGGGACAGAGCTGTCCCCGCTCCTCTCTCTGCCTTAAATGCAGATTGCCCAGTGTATAAGAGCAGGTTGGAAGGCAGGAGGGTTCTGCAAAGGCTTGAGTGGGGAACTGGGAAATCTGGGTGCTTTTTGCTGACTGCAACCTGGGGTGAATCACAGGCGCCCTTATTTCACCTCGGAAATCCCTGGGGAGCAGCACCCAGGTGCACAGTGCAGCAATGAGAAAGGCAGCAAGCACTGGGGCAGCCGCAGAGGTGGGAGATGCTGCAGGATGACCAAGTGTCAACACTTTTCCCCCCCACACACCCTCGTTCTTTGTGTCCAGGGTCTTCAAACTGGGGGACTTGGTGTCCTTGTGATGGCTGCATGAAAAGCTGAGCATGGTTTCAGTGAGCGCTGCGGGGAGGTTTGCACCCACTGCCCCTCCAGGCTGTGGCGTGGAGATGTCTGACTGGTGTGGGGATGTTTGGGTGGCATGGGGAGGTCTGGGTGGTGTGACCCCTCCTCAGGCTTTTCTACACTGATTCCTTACCCTGGCTGCTCTCTCCCCTCTCTGTGCAGAGACGTGTGCTGTGAACAATGGGGGCTGTGACAGCAAGTGTCACGATGCGGCCACGGGTGTGCACTGCAGCTGCCCCATGGGCTTCATGCTCCAGCCTGACAGGAAAACGTGCAAAGGTAGGTGGGTGCAGGTGGGGTCTCAGATGCTCACTGCTTACCCGTGGATGCCTCAGAAACCCCCTTGTGTCCTTGGAGCCCTTAGAAAAGGCTCGGGTTTAGCACAGCTCGACATCACCCACAGTGTTCTCTTGCCTGGTGTTTGTGCCCGGGGGGTAGGGACAGGGAACACCCTCAGACATGGGAACTTGCTGGAGGCACCATGGCCAACCTCATTCCCCAGGAAGTCTATGGGGAGGAGGAAAGGGGAGTCAAGACAAATCAGAGGTGATGGTAAGATGTTTGTGGGGCTGGAGGGTCCCATCCCACCTCACTCCACCCCCCTGCCTCAGTTTCCCCACAAGTAGGGGCTGGGTGTGCAGGAAATATGGGAACTTGAGATGCCCTGTGACTAGTGTCCAGCTGGGTCCAAGCACCATGCCCTGCTTTAGTGGGTACACCATGGCATGCCATGTACCTCCAGCACACTCCCTGCAACATCTCCATCGCCTGCCCTTGCAAGATGGAGCAGCCCAGGCTAGTTACCCCAGACACCCCAACCCTGCCACCCCACCCCAGGCAAAGGGACCCCAGGGGTGGCTGGTGCCTGTGTTGTGTCTTTCAGCAGCTCCAGGAACTTGACCCTAGTTGAAAGGAAAGCCCGTCCTGCTGCTGGCCTGCTGTCTACCTGATGACTGCTTCCAGAAACCCCCTGCCCCTGTTGTTTTATCAGAGCATCCCCCCCCCTCAGCCCCCCCTGCCTTCTCCAATTCTGCAGTTTCCAGGAACGTGCAATAACCCAGAGCCACGTCCCCCGTGTCTGGGGGTTTTATTACAGCTGTGGCCGGGTTACAGCTCACTCCCTCGCAGTCGTAAAAGGAAAGCCCCAGCCCCAGAGAGGCAGAGCTGCTGCCCCAGCACTGGGGGGTGGAGGGATGGGGAAGGCAGCTGCCTCTTCCTGGTCTCCT
>VYZU01018942.1:1982-13723 GCA_013401355.1 Ceyx cyanopectus | reverse complement strand
ATTAAGAAAGAAACCCCAAGCCTACAATCCCCAGAGGCTGAAAGTCACCATACCTATGGAGTCAAGTTCCTCGTGGCATGAACAATGTCCTGTCCCAGTTCATTAATCTTAGAATGGTTTCAGTCAGAAAAGCTCTTTAAGGTCAACAAGTCTGACCATTAACCTAACATTGCCCATCCCATCACTAATCCATGTCCCTCAGCACCTCATCTACACGAATCCTCCTTCCCAACGTCCAAATCCCACTTACCAGATCCCTCATGCAGGACTTGAGCCTCTCCCTGTCCAGCCTGGTGCGGGAGGAGTGGTGCTGCTCCTTGTCAGCCAACGTCACGAAGCGCCTGGTGGGAAAGGGCAGCAGCTTGGAACCTGGGGGAACCCACGAGCTCTCCTCATGGACACGGGGAGCTCTGCCAGCAGGAGAGCACCTCCCTGGAGGGAAATGCTCTTGTTCCCCACAGTCTGCAATTCAGTTGTGGCCAAGCGGCCTGTTTGCACCCAGTGTTGAGTGTCATGAATGGAGGGTGGGTGTTGATGGGGTACCAGCCCGTGGAGGCCACAAGACTGAGGCTTTCACCACCAGTATGGGGTCTTAGGGGTGTAAACACCACCTCACCCTTACTCCATCTGATGTGCCAACGTGAAGACATGCTTGTCCACCATCCAGAGGATCAGGGATCTCTGGAGCACCAGGGGCTGGGTGGTGGGGAGTGTGTGTACAACCTTTGCCCAACTTTTTACTCACAAGCACCCACTGGTCAGCTCCTCCAGGACCCCTCGGAGCCGCCGCTCTGGGTGTGGCTTCTCCGTCTTGATCATTTCCTGCACGTCATTGAGTCCTTCCTCCTGCAAGCACCAAGAGAGTGATGGTGGCAGAGCTTCATGGTGAGACAAGCTTCCCATGGTGGGGCATGCTCGCTGATGATGCCCAGCCCTGCATGGAGCAGCCCATGGGAAACATCTGCTGCTTCTCCAGAGCTGCTGGCCTCAGGTTTGGCACATATGTGCCCGTGGGGACCTGACTCTGGGTAATTGGAATGGCTCTGCATCCCCCATGAGACTAGTTGTCCAAGGTCCACACCAGCCTGGCAGGACTTGCCAGGTTCTCCCTTTGAAGACCCTGCTGGGACACTGTCATCATGGAGCTGTCACAAAGGCTGCTTGGGAATTAGCTGAGACTGAGTCTGTGCCACACAAGTGTCTCCCTGCGGTCCAGAGGGAACAAATCCTCCCCACTCCTGCTCTTTTTGATGAGACCCCACAGAAAATTCAATAAGCTCCTAGGATTTGTTCAAATTGTGGAGCATTTAGTGCTGGAGATCTTCCCCATTTCTGGCATGAGCTTGCCAGGGGTTGTCCCTGCTTGGTGACAAGCTGTGGAGGTGCACAGGGAGTCTCATGCCAGCCCCGTGCCTCAAGATATCCCCTCCCCAAGCACATACTGACCAGCTTGTCTGCAATCTTGTCCACGATGTTGGCATTATACAGCCTGCGGCGCTGGTCCTGCCACCAGCTCTTGATATAGATACAGGGCTTCTTCTCAAAGTATGGCAAGTGGAAGTAGTTCCTGCAAGAGGAGATGAGATGCTCTGTGGTGGTAACGTTCCCAGACAGGAACAACCCCTGTCCCAAACCCCTGCAATGTGGCAGCAGCATGAGCAGGGGCACAAGGGAAACTGAGGCACTAGCAGCCTTTTGGCGCTGATGAGTATCTCCTATAGTCCCCTGGCCCTCATAGCAGGAGGAGGTCACTGAACATCCTGCTGCACCTGGGATCACCCTTAGTTCAAAACCAACTTCAGCTCCTCCTTCCAAAGCCATCGAGGTATTTCCAGCCAGAAGATGTCAGCAGAGCCCCATGGCTGACTATGAGGCTCACAGCAGCCAGGGGCTGGAGACATCTGGGTGAAGATCATGAGAATGAGAGCTCAGGGGACAGGCTGGAAACACATTGGTGCTTTTCACCTCCATTCAGCATTCCCCTTAACAAGGAGTTTGCAAACAGGTGAGGGAATCCCAGGTAGACACTTTCACCTGGAGCAAAAAGCCCTCAAGTCAGTTATTTCCTTCATTTGCTCACCCAGGGAGGTGGTGGAGTCCTCATCTACACATCTTTTAAATACCTCCAGGGATGAGGTGCTGAGTGCCATGGTTTAGTGTTGGGATTGGTTGGACTCGATCATCTTAAAAGTCTTTTCCAACAGAAACCATTCTCTGATTCCTTAATTCGATGATTTCCCAAAAGAATTAAGGCAGCCAGTTAATTCTATTAACACCTCTTTACTGGAGTCAGGCAGTTAAAATCCACTTTAAGCGTATCTCAGCAGGTGAAATCCAATTAACTTTCCTTACTCCTTTGTATTCAAATCCAGAAGCCCAGCCCAGCCATCCCAAGACACGTGGGCTGATCCCTTTCAGTGTGGGACCATCTTTCTGGGAATTTCTCAGAGAATGCAGAGGAAAGCTCAGATCTGTAGGGAATGGAGCACACCTACCTGTCTGTCACTAGGGGCTTCACAGGCTGAGATGAAGAAACAGAGACCAGCTCTCCACCTTCATCACCTTCATCCTCGCTTGAGTTCTGGAGTAGCTCAGACTCCTCCTCGTCCCCATCCCCTCCCTCTTTCTTCTTCCGTAGGACAGGTTTGGTCATGCCATCAAGCTGGTTCCCATAGTTACCTCAAGAAAAAAAAAAAGTAATAATAAAAAAAAAAGCGAAATAAAGTCACAGGGTTGTAACTCAAATCAAGCTCAACCTCTTGGCTTTAGGCCAAGCTGGGGAGAAGTTTCCTCTGCAGGAACCACAAGGGACAGCAGAGTTCAGCTCTCTGAAAACACACCCAGGAACCTTTAAATTAGTGATGGGCATCCATCCCCTGCCACCATCTCTACCCAAATGCAGAGCCCTGCATGCTCTGGCATGGGGTGGTATGGAAAACAAGGCGTTGGACCCCCCCCCACCAGGCAGGCTTCAAATCCACCCTCCCCTCAAAATCAACCAACCTATTGTGACTTCGAAGTTGATGGGTTTGTCACCAATCTTCCTGTCGATCATGGTAGCTTCTAGGAAGGCTCCGAAGAGAAAGAACTCCTCCATCTTCCCAGTGCAGTTCTGCAGGAGAAATGATAGGAATCAGGGTTGAGGGTCAGATGGAGAGACATTTAGGAGGGCAGATCCCCCTGGGATGAATCACCTGGTGTCAGAGATGGTGTCTAGAGATAGTGCATTGTTTTTGCTCAGCATTGCTGTACTCGTGTCAAGAAAAACACCCAACCACAAGACCACAAAGTTCAAGTTCCTGTTTTCTTCTGATTCTGAGAACTTACACCTATCCCTGTGCATGCTCCCAGACCCAGGGCTTGGAGGACTGAAGGATTCAGAGACCCCTGAAGACCACCTGTGACCCCTCAGAGATGGTGTTGGGCATGTGGGTGTGGTTAAGCAGAAGAGTTGCTGGAATATGCTAAGCAGTTCCCCAAAAAAGGATGAATATTCACCAGGACCACCTAATAAAGAGCAGGAGCACCCAACATCAGATGGAATATTCCCCACCAGACTAGAATTGGACTGTTAGGATGCTGCATATCCATGGTGGGAGCTCTCACACTGACCCTTTCCTCTTCTCTCTCTGCTTTGTGAACTTGTTGCTGGGCAAATAAAGCTTCTTGGAATTTAACTCCATTTTGAGTCTTAATTCTGTTCCTGAGAATACGATTTAAAGCTCACTCTGGTCTGTGACCAGCACCTGGCACCTCTGAGCATCCTCATGGGCTTTCTTGAAGGTGACATGTCAGTGCCCAGGCTTTCGAGTGGACCATAAAGGTTTTCTCTTCCCCAGCCTGAGCCATCTTTAGGCTCATTGCAGGGAGAGCTTAATATAAAGATTTTAGCCTAATTTTGAGAGGTGTTGAGATCAGTCACCCCTTGCACTTGAGGGACTGTCTGAGGGACATTCAGAAATACGAGCCTGAGCTTCCTCACAAATTGAATTAATCAAACCACACTAATCCATCTGCCTGGATGCTCTTTCAGGACTGGAGTGGCTTTATTTCCAGGTGGCTTCATTCTCCCTAGAGCTGAATTAAGGCCACTCTAATCCTGAAGGAGACTTGTCACAGAGGGTGAGTAGCCACCAGACTTCTCCATTTCTCCATCACAGCCCTCGGCTCATTTGGACTGACAGGTGTAGGCACCCCCAGGCAGGACAAGCCTGGCTGTTTCTCTTTCTGCAGTGCACAGGCAGCAGCCTTGTGGGCTCTACATGTCAGGACTAAAGCTCTGGGGTTGTTTGTGCCAGGAAACAGCTGTTTGATTTCTGTGACCAGTATTTCCCAAAACTGGTTGGGAAACAGACTAAATTCTTGGCTTCTGTCTGAAATCCATCTTCAGGATGGGAGTGAGACAGCTGGCATTAGAAGATGGCTCTTTGGAGAAATATGAGGATTGTCCCTCACTCAGGTATTCCTTCTGCCCAGTACCCCTAAGGGAGGTGAGCAATTGAATGACCAGAAAATATGAAATCCTTACAAGGTTTGCATTCATTCTGGATCCCCCAGATCCTCCAGGATCAAGGATTTAGAGCAACGCTAAATGAAATCCTTGCTTTGTGAGAAGCTTGAGACCCAAGACTCCCCATTGGCAGCTGTAGGGTGAGGGGTGACTTACGTCAGCAACAGATGTGGCTTGCTCCACTTGCACCTCCGTGGAGCTGTTGATCTCTGGGTTGGTGGTGTCCAAGATCTCCACGGCAAGACTCATCAAAAGCCTGGCCCGGAAGGAGACGCCTTCGCCCAGCCCCTCGTTCAGCTCCTGGTGCTCATCCATCAGGGTGTAGTTCCGAGTGGAGCCGTACATGTTCACCCACGCGGGGCCAAAGGTGGGCAGGAATCCTGCAGCAGATGGGATTTCCTTTAGGGAAGGGGATGGTGCAAGGAGGAGTTCACGTCTTTGCTTCAGGAGAGAAACACTCTTGGGTTGGCATCGCTTGCCTGGTCTGTGTGTGGTGACACAGGCTTGGACACGTGTGTGGGCATGGAAGTGCACGACTGCAGCCACACTACTTGATGTGAGCCATAGACTCATGGAATGTTTGGGGTGGGAAGGGAGCTGTGGAGATGCTGGAGCCAGAGCAGGGGCACCCAGGGCAGCCCACACAGGAACAGAGCCGGGGGGGCTGGAAAGGCTCCAGAGGAGACTCCACAAACTCTGAGGAGTCTGTTCCAGGCTCTGGCACCTCACAGGGAACAAGTTTCTCCTCATGTGGAGCTGGAACCTTCTCTGCCCCAGTTGATCCCATTGTCTGGGCACTGCAGAGCAGATCTTGGCCCCTTCCATCTGACACCCACCCCTCAGATACTGACAGACATCCAGCAGATCCCCTCTCAGGCTGCTCCAGACCAAACAGCCCCAGTTCCCTCAGCCCTTCTTCCCAGGGGAGATGCTCCAGTCCCTTCATCATTCTCACAGCCTCTGCTGGACTCTTTCCAGTAGGTCCCTGTCTCTGTCCCTTGTCATCCATTCATGGCAAGGTGTTCTTGGGTGTCTTCACCTCACCAGTGACCTCAGAAGACCTCTGCAGTGGTCTCCCCAGCTATGCACCAATAAGCAGCTGCCTCCAGGG
This sequence comes from Ceyx cyanopectus, assembly GCA_013401355.1. Taxonomy (NCBI): domain Eukaryota; kingdom Metazoa; phylum Chordata; class Aves; order Coraciiformes; family Alcedinidae; genus Ceyx; species Ceyx cyanopectus. The sequence goes on along the minus strand of VYZU01018942.1, from coordinate 8,102 downwards.
GAAGGACCAAGGCTATTGAGCTGCCTCTGCCACAGGGATGTCTCTCTACCATGAGGGTAGCTCAGCTTGCCCCCACCTTGTCTTTACCTTTGTCTCCTTCGTTAGAGATCTTCCTCAAATCGATGAAGTGGGTACCAATGGCCACATCGTTGACTTTATCCGAGTCTCGGATCTGGACCTTTATCCTCTTGCACAGCGGGGGGAACATCTCTGTGAAGACAATCTGCTCGTTCCAGAGAGGCTCGTAGCTGCTTTTTTGTACGGATGTCTTCCCCTGCCAAGTGGAGGAGGTGGGTGTTAGACAAGGGTTTGAGCTCTCGAGCCATCCCTCGCACCCTGAGCTGCTCCCTGTCTCATGAGCACTGGAATGGGAACCCTCTGTCTCTCCTCTCAGTAACCAGCTCTTTTCCTCAGCTGGAGAGTCCTGCAAACCCTTCGTAGTTTACACAGGAGAGGAGAAACACAGCAAACCATCATGGAATCATAGAATCATGGAATGTTAGGGGTTGGAAGGGACCTAGAAAGATCACCTAGTCCAACTACCCTGCCAGAGCAGGGTCACCTAGACCAAGTCACCCAGGAACAGATCCAGGTTGGTCTGGAATGTCTCCAGAGGAGACTCCATGACCTCCCTGGGCAGCCCCTGCCAGGCTCTGTCACCCTCACTGTGGAAAAGTTTTTCCTGCATCTCAGCAGCTACACACCAGGACAACTGACATCACCTCTGACCATCTGTACAGAGGTTGGTTCTGCTCACATCCCCTCCCAGACTCATCCTCGCTCACCTTCTGCCCTGCAAAGACCACCTGCACGTAGGGGTCTACCAAGTCCTTGTTCTCTCCAATGAGAGCCTTCTTCACGTTGGCCATGATGCTGGTGTTCATACGGGGCAGTCCTTCTGCTCGGTAGATCTTGATGTAAAAACGAGCCCACTGCCTCTCTGGAGGGACCCCATCCGGGAGGAGGAGGTTCCTGCAACATCAATAGATTGGGTTGGATCCATGGAAGTGGGAAGATGATCATTTCTTCAGCCATGTGTTTTACTGTGATCCTGGGTCTGCCCATCCTCCTGGTTTGGGGTGAGGAGTGGTGGTTTTGTCAGCAGAATCTTAGAGGAACCCCTTAAGGTGCCCCTGGGACAAAGTGCTTTCCACCAAAGGGATATAATCACTATTGTCAGTGGAGTCTAGAGGACAATTAAACCCAGACTAATTTAGGCACCTAAAGGAGTTCAGATGAATGGGATCTTAAAAGAGCCTTTTGTTCTTTGCCAGGGTGCTCAGGGAGCTCCACCAAATTGGTTTTCTTGTCATATTTGGCTTTATTCTTCTGGGGGAAGAAGTGAGAGCCAGAGGGGATGGTGTGAACAAAACCATCTCTAGAGGGATTATTGAGGCTGTCTGGGGAGAAGTGGGGTAATATCACCACCACAGCATGGAACACTGACCAAAAATAGTCCAGGTTGTGCCTTGAGCCCACTCGGTGCCTGGCAGGTCAAGAAAGCTGCACTGTCATTTGTCTGGGTTTCTGACTATGTGGTGAGATGCTGAGAGGAAGACTCGAAAGCCTGTGGTTGCACTTGAAGATATTTAATCAGCCTGAAATATATTTTGAGGCTGAAACTAAGTTTTAAACTCTCCTAATTTTTCTTCCACAGACTTTTAGATGCTCTGGGAAGTCAAAGAGCACTCCCCACCCACACAGCCTGGGAAACCTCAACCCAGCCCTCCCTGCTCTACCCCAGCAGTGAGCGATGGGACGCCATCCTATCTTCCCACCCAAGGGCCAACAGGAGCATTAGGTGAACAGTGGGGATATCAAGTTGGTTGACATCAAGCTGATGTTGGTGTAGAGAGCTCAACAACCAGCAGCAGGCCTGAACTGGTAGAAATGTCTGGTCTGGACTTGACATGACCTAGATTTGCAGCAGTCATCTGCCACATGCTCTCTCTTCTCAGCAACTAGGTCCTTCTGGATTTATTGTAAATGTTAAGTATGGGTGTTACAAGGGACATCAGCCTCAACCAGGAGGGCTCCTGTCCTCATCGTCATTGCACAAGTCATGAAGAGACATGAAAAGTCATTCCCAAGCAAGGTTTTGTGGGGATCCTTACCCTTCAATGTCATCCTCATCCGTCTCGTTGGCTTTGTGTGGTGTCTTGATGTTGTCTCCTTTCCCTACCACGGCGATGTCACACTTCAGGTAACCTTTCAGCCCAGCAGTGAGATCCTCGGGGTCGGAAAGGATGGCCCATTTGTGGTAGAACTGGTGCTCTGGAAGCCAGGGGACAAGACAGTCACTTATCAGGAAAAAACCAACAGTAACCTTGAAGAAAAAAACATCCTTCCACTTGAGTGGGAGGACCTGCACATGCGAGACATCTTCAAGTGTGAAGAATTTAGGCAGAACCCCAGAAAAAAAAATCATGAGGAACTTGTGTCTCAATGGGATAAACTGTCTGAAGGATGGTGGAGTCTCCAACACTGGAATTTCCCACCCCTGGAGGGATTTAAAAGACGTGTAGATGTGTTGCTGAAGAACAGTTTGGTGGTGCCCAGGCAGTGCTGGGTTAACAGTTGGACTTGATGAATTTAAGGTTCTTTTTCTATCACACTAAGTCTTTAAAGTCTCGGGTGAGTTCAGATGGTGCTAGAAAGACTTCATAGTTCTGTGGAACAGGGAAGAAGGCTAGATGCTTCCTGAAGGTCCCTCTCATCATCTGCTGACCACACCTAAAGTGCAGATTCTGGAGGCTTCATTTACACCTTAGCTCCCAGACAAGGAAAACAAAACCTGCAGTGACTTTGGAGGTGTCTTTTCTGAAGGGGTATTGTCCAAGCCCCCCGTGGAGCTGTGGTGCTGGGGGACACGGGGCAGTGGTGCCCTGGCAGTGTTGGGGTGATGCTTGGACTCCATGAGCTGAAAGGTCTCAAGGACTCTATGATTCTCTATGGTTTAAATGAGTACCTGCCTGGCCACCTTGCAAGGACATGTATTCAGTGGTGCAGGAAGGGACACAGGATTGGTTACAAACAGCATCTACATACCAGGTTGGGTATAAACTGTTCCAACATCCATCTTGAAGGAGCCGACCAAAGTCCCGCTCCGCAAGAGGTTTTTTGAGTGGATCACCTGGAGAGTGAGAGAGGAAAACAAGTCAGAGTTGGGTTTTTTCCATGCCCTGGAAGCCACAGGGCTCTTTCCAGAGGTGTTCAATGTCAGATGAGAAAGGAGATGATGCATTTTTATGGGTCTGTGCAGCACATCCCAGCAAATCTTCTGGTAGGCTTGGGAAGACCTTTCTGTGCTAAACACGTCCCAAGACAGGTTTAGTTGTGAAATGCTGGAGATCAGCCACTGCAGGACTGAACACCTCGGCTCCTGTTGGAGGTCTCGCATCAAGGAACTTAAACCCACCCCCAGTGCATAAGCAAAATGGGCTGATTTCTTCCAAAACCCCAAGAAAAGGACAACACAACCACTTCCACTTACGGACAGCTTGATGATCTTGTCAAACATGACATCAGGGGGGACGTGGAAATCGAAGACGAAGTACTGCAAGGGAAAGAGCAGTTGTGAGGGCAGGAGAAGTGAGGTGGGCTCCTTTTGGACAGCTGGAGAAGCTGTGACTGCCTGGAGGAGCATCCAGGAGCACCAGGGATGGATCTGGGTGAGACCAACGCTGGCAGCCCCTCAGGCTGAGGAGCTAGAAGGAAGCATTAGCTCCTTGGAAATACTGAGAATGGTTCATGGATCAAGGGAGTGCTCCTGAAACCAGTTCCCAAAATACCAGAGGGAAAAGCAAGCTTAAATGACAATAAATGGCATTTAATTCATGGACCCACCTCATTGTAGTAAGGGCAATTGGTCGATTCCTTCATGGACGTGTATTTCTTTTCCTCTCCAACCTCCACGCAGACCACGGGGTCCATGTTGAGCCCAACCAGCTGCCGGGCCTCGATGATGGTGATGCTGACCTGGGGAGAGGGATTTGTGCACCTTCACCTCCTGAGAGTGGCACCAGATGCCTCCCACTACCTCAACCCAGAGGTCCCTTGAACCTCTACCATGCTGGAACTCTGTATGGAACACTTGCCTGCATTTATGACACAGAACCTTGTAGTTCACAGTTCAGTCCACCTTGTGACATTAAATTAAGCATTTATATAGACTCTAAATTCCTTCCTTGCAATAGCAAGTCCATAGTAATTCCCACTTGGATTATACCCAAATTTCTTAGCTTAACATCAGGTGCCATTTCACGCAGTGACCAAATCTTTTGAACTCCCAGCGACTGTTTTTTCAGAGTCATCTGCCACAAGGTGGTGGTAGGATGGGAAATCTCTGGGTTTCAAAGTATAGCAAATTGGGGGGGTCCTTTAAAATGATTTATTTTCTTTTAAATCACATGAACTCTCAGTCCTGGCTCCCTTGGAGCCCAATGGATGAGTTCATCTACATGTGCCTTCCATCGGGCAGATGCTGCAAACACTCTGCAATAAATCTCCAGCAGAAATCATTATTTGCGCTGTCCCAGTAGATGTTGCTGTGCTGAGAGGTGAGGACATAAAGTTAAATTTGTGTCTGAATCAGCACAACTCGGCCAAAACACGAAGAGGAGCCAATTGATGAATCACTGACACCAACTAGTAAAAGAAAAGGGAGCAGCACAAATAACCTGAGCACTGGAAGATAAACATGTGGGGCTTCTAATTCTAGGTGAGGTGGTAGGGCTGGAGAGCATGACAACAGCAGCCAGGTACCAGCCAGTCTGAGGAAATCCAGTGGGCAACCTACTGCCAGCCAGGGCTCACCAATCCTGAACAGTGAAGAGCACACTGGAAGCTCTTGGGGAGAGAGGAGAAGGCTCTAGGGATGACCTGTTTCAATCACAGATTCACTTGGGCTTTCTGAGCTTCACACGATGGAGAGCAAAACCAATTAATTCTTAATCTTGAGTTTATCTCTTGACATTTTAAATGCCAGCTCGTGGGAAGTTGTGCTCATAGTGTTGAAACCCAGCAGGAACTTGCTCCCTAAAAAATGGTCCTCTGCAGTCCCTGGGTTGTGATACACACACGACCCTCCGTCGAGCTGAGGTTGGGGACTAAATGTTGTCACCTACCTGGTAATCCATTGGCCTTCCAGCACTTGGCTCCATTTTGATGTCAGGCTTGGACCTTTGGAGGGGGAGAAACCCTCAGTCAGAACACAGATGGATTTAGCATCATTGAATCCCAGACTGGTTTGGGTGGGAAGGACTTTTCAAGGTCATCTGGTGCCACCCTTGAGCAGGGAGCAAGGACATCTGCACCCAGAGCAGGGTGCTCAGAGCCCCCCCAACCTCCCCTGGGATGGGGCCAGGGCTGGGGCAGCCACCACCTCTCTGGGCAGCCTGGCACAGGCTCTGCCACCCTCAGCACCAACCATTTCTCCTGCTCTCCAGTCTCCAGCTCCCTCTGCCACTTCCAAACCAGCCCCCCTTGGCCTGGCCCAACAGGCCCTGCTCCAAACTCTGTCCCCATTTGTGCCCTCACCTCCTGGTCTGCACAAGCTCACCTCTTATTGGAGACATTGGTGGTGACAGCGGTGACGGAGGCCAAGGAGATGGTGTCTGGCTCCAGTCCATGTCTCATGGCTCTTCGGTCCAGGTCTTCTGCCTCCAAAACAGCGGGTTCATCTGCATTGAAGAGACAAAAGAATGTCTCTTATTGTTTCCACCTGATGAATAATTTAAATGTGAAGAGAAAGGTACCCGGGATGTCCTCTCAACCTCATCTGATGACACAAAGAGCACAAATACAATGGTCACCAGGTCACATCACAGGTAACCTGGTCTAAGAAGGGATTAAAAATAGGTGTTTTTGTCTCCTGGGACACAGTATCCCATCTGGGCAGCGTGCCTGGAATCACTTTGGTTGGAAGAAACCTTTCAGATCATGGAGTCCAACCACTTGGACTCACCTTGGCACTGCCAGGGCACCACTGCCCCGTGTCCCTCGGCACCACAGCTGGAGGTGCTGAGTGGCCACGAGGACAAACTTCTGAGCAGCAGGCCAAGGGGGGCTGGTTTGGAAGTGGCAGAGGGAGCTGGAGACTGGAGAGCAGGAGAAATGGTT
>VYZU01018928.1:0-14363 GCA_013401355.1 Ceyx cyanopectus | reverse complement strand
ATCCATCCATCCATCCCTGCACAGTGGCAGAAGGGAATCCCAAAGCCTCTGTTTCAGCCTCTGAACACGTGGGAAATTTTCCCTGATAGCTGATGAAAATCTCCTTTCTTAGAAACACAGCTGATTTCATAGAATCATCATGGTTGGAAAGGGTCTCTGGGATCATTTTGTTGCTCCTCTGCACAACAATTAATAACTGGTGCTCTTCTAAGAGAGGTGGAGTGTTTGCTTTTTGCCATCTTCCAACATGACTTCCCCCTCCTTCCTCCCAGCCTGTGTTTGCCTGTGGTTTCCCTCTTTTCCTCACTGAACCAGACCAGTCTAGTTCTTGAGCATTTCATGATGATTCCTTCATTTGCTGACATTATGGTTGTTCTGGAGCCTGTTGCCAGGGTTTTTTTTCCCTCTCAAGGCCACGCTACTAAGAGCTTAGAAACAATCCCAAGGAAGCCTTTCCCTGCTGTGTGAAAACAGTGATTGGCACCCCCACATCAAACTGATAAAAGTCAAAACAACTTCTTTCTTCCTCCTTGTAGTGTTCTGTGGCTGAGTTAAAGTTAAGATTGGCCAGAGAAAGGGATGGAGAAGGACCTTGGAGTCCTGGTGGACAACAGGAGCCAGCAGTTGTCTCTTCTGGAGAGATTCCAGACCCACTTGGACAATGTGATCCTGGGCACCCTGCTGTGGGTGACCCTGCTGGAGCAGGGGGGATGGATGAGATGGTCTCCAGAGGACCCTTCCACCTGCTGTCATGTTGGGATTCTATGAGGTAGCCTCTTCAGGGGCAGTAACAACTGTACCAGAGGCTGTCAGAGTCCTTGCACCACCAGCTGCTCCCTCTGTCTCCTCTGCAATCCCCCACAATACTTAGATTATTTTTCATCTACAGTTGTGATTCAATCAGACAATGAAGAGAGTGCTCAGGACCAGTCCAGGCCAGTGGGAGAGGCTGTGGTGGCAAGGCAGTGGATCATTAACTAGCTGTGGATCCAGCTGAATAGGTTTATACCTGGACTAGTTGTGTTGTGCTTTGTTCTGCTAGTGGTGGAGTCCCCATCCCTGGAGGGGTTTCCAAGCCATGGAGCTGTGGTGCTGAGGGACATGGGGCAGTGGTGCCCTGGCAGTGCTGGTTCAGGGTTGAATTTGATGATCTTCAAAGTCTCTTCCAACCTAAACAAGTGTAAAAATCTCTAATACAGGAACTAGAGGGTGAGCTGGGAATCACCATGATAGAAACCTTATGGAATGAGCCTGTATCTGCTGGAATTTCATCCCCTCTGTAGGCATCCTGGCAGCTCTGCAGGGTTGCACGTGGGTCTCTGGCAGCTCCAGGAGACCACACAAGCTTTTGTGTTTGTGCAGTGCTAAGCCTGAGCTGAGATGGCCTCCGTGGGCCAAAAAGTTTTGGCATCAAACCATATCTAGCAAAATCTCTTAACCTGTCTTCATGCTGTTAAGAGCCCCACTTATTTTCTTGCTTTATTTTTCCTTCTGCATTTCTGTCCAGAGCAGATTTTGGACAGTGCAGGAGCTGCCTCTAAAGAAAAATGATGTGTCTTGGCGTCTACAGAGGTAAATAATCCTCTCACCCTCAAGAGATGAACTCATATCATTGTTTCTCCCTCATCCCCTAATTATCCCATCAGTTGAGACTGAATTAATGTGAGCTGTTCTTACAGTCAGTGTTAGTTTATTGTCTGCCTGTTAACTCCTAGATGTTTGCTAATGAACTAACAATTAGTTGTAGTACCTGCTCATGTGTTGAAAGCCAGCCTGCTGGTTCATAGTCTCCAAGGAGCTGCTTCTCCTCTCATTCCTCTAACTCTCCATGACTTTAAAGAAAACCCCTTTGCTCTGGGAAGCCTCAAAGACAACCACAGAGAGTTCAGGACTCACCAAGGAACTGGGTTGCTCTGTTTGGAACATAAATAAAGAAAAAATAAGCAATTCTACCCCTCTGCTCTGCTCTGGGGAGACCCCCCTGCAGGGCTGGGTCCAGCTCTGGATCCTCAGCACAGCAGAGACAGGGAGCTGCTGGAGCAGGGCCAGAGGAGTCCCAGCAATGCTGGAAACATCCAAGCTCAGGTTAAACAGGACTGTGAACAGTCTGGTCTAGTGGATGGCCATGGAATCATTGGATCATTTAGGGAAGCCTTTAAGATTATCCAGAGTCCAACTATAAACCTGACACCACCAAGTCTGCCACTAAATGCCCCTGCCATGGCAGAGGGGATGGACCAGATCATCTTCAGAGGTCTCTTCCAACCCAACCCATTCTGTGATTCCATGATTCTATATATGATTAGGAATCAGTGGCTTTGTCTTTATGTAATTTAATTAACATCCTTTTAACAGAATGAACTGCTTTTGCTGGAAAGCTGGTTGCAAACCTTTCCACAGTCAGAAAACTTCTGTGTTTAGAAAACTTGGAGCTCTTGTATTCATCTGCAAGTATAACCACTGACTGCTGGAAGTTAAAAGGGAAAACAATGAAAACCTCAAGGTTTTGATCATCCATCCCTGCAGGAATAAAGGGAGATGGAAGCTCCAAAGTTTGCTGAAAGTTTCCAGGGGTGAGGGGGATTTGCTGCTGTGAGTGGCACAGCTTTGACTTGGTGGATGGCACCCGTTGGGCAAAACTCAGGAGCTTCTGAACACCAGACAGGGAACCCAAGGGTTTCTGGTTCAAGTTCAACTTCTATTTATTCAACCCATGTTGCTGAATTCACCAGATGGACGTTTCTGAAGCTTTTGCCAGTAAGTGTGGAAGCTGCTGGTGAGGAGGGCAGATGAACACTGATGGTGTCTCATGCACACGTCTGCTGCAGGGAAATGACAGAGACCTTCAAGGGGTTGGAGGCTCCAAGTCAGATGCCTCTTATGAAGAGAACCAGCATTAAATAATTAGAAAATCCTTTGTCCTCTCAAGTAGTGCAGAAAGAAATTGGTTATTTTCTTTTTCCAAGATTGAGCACAATGTGAAACTCTTGTCTGGCAGCATTAAAGACCAGGGTGCCCAGTTTGATCCTGCTGCTGGATTGTTTCAGTGCTGGCACACAGCTCAGAAGGAACATCCCAATGCCAGCCTTCCCTGTGTCGAGAGACACAGCTACTAGAGAGAGGCTACACAGATGCTGAGGGGCTGGAGCATCTCTGTTCCAAGGAAGGTCTGAGAGCCCTGGAGCTGTTTAGCCTGGAGAAGAGAAGCCTGAGAGGGGATCTGATCAATAGCCAAAGGGTGGGGGGCAAGAGAATGGGCTCAGACTCTTGTCAGTGGTGCCCAGTGACAGGACAAGGGGCAATGGGCACAAACTGGAACCCAGGAGGTTCCATCTGAACAGGAGGAGAAACTTTGGTGTGAGGGTGGCAGAGCCTGGCCCAGGCTGCCCAGAGAGGCTGTGGAGTCTCCTCTGGAGAGATTCCAAACCCTCCTGGACACTGTGATCCTGGGCACCCTGCTGTGGGTGCCCCTGCTGGAGCAGGGGGGTTGGATGAGAGGATCTCCAGAGGTCCCTTCCAACCCCTGCCATGCTGAGGTTGTGTGACACATAGCTATATGTCTGTATAGACATATTTGTTTTAATCTCTTCTTTGAAATTTGAGGTCTTGTCTCCTTTGTCTCCTCTGTAAAATTAATGTGTTGCTGTATAACAGTATGATGGACAAAACTGCCTCTGCCCAGTGTTGGACAGCTTTAGCTAAACCAGTGAAAGTTCACAGATAAATGTTGCTCCAGTATTTAAATCTCTTCTTGCAGAACCCACGTCAGCAACGAACCGGTTGATGTGGCTTTTCTTCACTGCTGCACGTTTCCCTCGGGTTAGCTCGTAAGCTTTTATTACCCTGGAGGGGAAAAAAATAAATATATATACCTTTTTAGCTCTGAAGATAAGGTCTGAGACAAGCCTTAAACAGTCAGAAGTAATTGGAGTTTGCTGCAGGCACATTACAGGCTGCTGCTGCTCTTGGGATTGGCTCCGTGGAAGTTGAGCTCGATAATTATTTTTTTTTTCCCAAACAACAGCAACAGCTCAAGGACACAATGGAAAAAAAAACCCAAACAAACAAACAGCAAACCATATTGAGAAAGCCAGTGGAAGGTTTCCAGCTTTGCCACCACTTTTTTATCACACGTTTTGGATGTTTTCCTTTGAAAAGGCAACGGCCCGGCTCTGGCGTTGGCAGCAGCTCCCCGAGGAGCAGGCCTCAGGTTCTGCCCTCACACTCCAGCGGGGCTGGCAGTGAAACTCCAAGGCTTGTCCTCTGAAAACCTTCAAAGCAGACCACTGGAAGGCAGGGCAGCTGAAAGCAGGATTTTTAGGTGGTCTTTCAGTGGTGTGTTTGAGCTGTGACCTGCCCAGAGGAGGAGGCCGAGGCGGGCCGTGGACTGGGGGATTCCCTCAGGGGCCGCAGGCAGAGGAGTGTTTGATTTCTTCACCCAGCCATGAACTTCTCCGTTTGAGCCAATGTGTTTGAGGAATTAAAACGCTTCCTAAACAAAACATACAGTGGAGCTGACAGTTTATATACCTTAATTTGAGCAAGCCAGGCAAAGTAAACACCACCTGTGATTCCTCCTTGCTGGTACTCATTTCATCTCAGCACACTGTGGTGATGGGCTGTGCTGCTGGAGTACTGATACAGGCTGAGCCACAACGCTTGTTTGAGGGTTGTTCTTTTATTCTGCTTGTTTGGGGGTTGTTCTTTTATTCTGCTTGTCTGGGGGTTGTTCTTTTATTCTGCTTGTTCTCTTTTCCATCCAGGCTCCTCCAACCGCAGTGCAACTTGCCCAGGCTTGCCCTGTGCGGAAGGAGGAGGGAGCTTGGAGGCTTGAACAAGAGAGAAAGGGAATCGTTTGGGGAGTAGCAGACTCCAGGGATGGAGGTTATTCTGTAGGCCTGTGTCCATATGCTTTTGGGCTTTGAATCCCCGAGGGGGAAGGGAGGAAGCGGGAGCAGGACGGGGAATTCCTGCCGGAGGGAGCAGCTCGCCCAACCGGCTTCAGAACACTGACCTCGGGGAGCAGTCACAAGCAGAAGAAAAGCTCTGCTTGCTCCAGGACAGCTCTGCAAACGGCTCTGAAGGTGCAGGAGGTGTAGAGGAGGAGTTTAAACACCGTTTATATAGCAAATAGTGTCCTCCGTGCGTGCAGAAGTGAGTTGGGGATGTTGTGCTGTTGCTGTCAGGCTGTTTCTCGGGTGTCTGTCTGGAGCAGAGGTTTAGAGCCTGGTTTTCTTTCCAGCACTCCTGATTCCTGTGACATCTCAGGGCTGTTACATTAACTGCTGTGTTTACATCCTCCTAATACTCCCCCGATTGCTTAACTGCTCGTCGAGAGCTCTTGAGAATCTCAAAAGAAAGCGTAGAAGTGCGAAATGGGATTGCTTGGCCAGTCCCCCTCCCACCCCTGCTTCTGTGAGTTAAACAGAGCTTTGATGGCAGTGTTGTAATATAAACAGATGTGCCTGAAACAAAAAAACTGCTGTGGAGCCTCTTGTGCAGTCGGTGGAGAGCTTACCCTTTTTGGGAAATAATGGACAGCCCTGGTCATCTTGCACTAAAATGAGTTTCCTTTCTCTTTTGTTTTTGTTTTCCTTCTCTTTCCAGACTTTATATTCAGAGCACCTATTAAATTAAGCAAACCAGGGGAACTCCGAGAAGAATATGAAAGCCAGCTGAGGAAGGTAGGATATTCTGTGTAATTGCAGTTTTTCTTCCAGAATAACTTGGATTTCCTGCAGGAATGTCATCCTACCTCTGAGAAAACTCAGAGTTTTTTATTCCTTCTCCATAACAAAGGTCATTTATTCCCCTTTATGCTGTTCAGCCAGTTCAGGAGAATGTTGGCAGTGGTGGAGTGTGTAGAAGCTAGATTTTGCTGTCTTAGGCTGCCTTCCAGAACATGGAAATGGACCTTCCTTGGTGGACCTTGAGTAGCTGGTTGGTTGTACAGGGTTTGTTAGAGGATTGGTATTTGTGGTTGTAATTCCATAAAGGCTTGTGCAGCATAAGGCATCTCCTGCAGCAACAGTTTCCTTCCCAGAAACAATCTATTCCAAACTACAATTTTCTGTCTTAGACAAGGAAAAAAAAAATCATTTAAAGACAAAAAAAAAAATGAGAAGGGAATAAAAGCTTTTCAGCTATTTTGGAGTTAGGGACTTGGGAAACATTTTCTGTGCTTAAAACTGGATTTTTTCTTCAACTAAATCATTTAAATACTTCCAGTGGCCAGTCATTTATGGAAGTTGGCTACTTTTAAAGTGAGAAGCAGCACAGTCAAAGCAATGACAGCTACAACCAAATGGATCATTATTTCCATTGCAGCCCCTCTCAGGAGAGTCTCTTGACACTTGCTCAGGTATTCTTGTTGCCACTCATAGGCATGGAGGGAAATGTCTCTTAGAATATATTTAAGGTAAATAAATAATCTGAGAAATGAATGAGGAGACAATTGAAAAATCCCAGAATCCCAGTGTGATGGGTGTTAGAAAGGACCTCTGGAGAGCTGACTCACCATTGGTCCTTGTTGCTTGATGTCTTCAGTCCAGCTACAAGGCCACAATTTCCCTGGTGGCCAGAGGAGCAGGAACAGCCTGGAGGTCACTGGGGCAGGATCGTGGCTCTGCAGTTCTTCCAGGTGCATATTTGGATCTTCTGGCAGGATTAAAAACCTCTCCCATGGTTCATTAAACTTTTATAGGAGCATTACATCTGTGCAGGACAAAGCAGGTACTTCATCACTGCTTCTTAATCCTGAGCACTCCATTACTGGACACGTTTGAAGCACAGTCAGATTGCAGCTGAAGAGGATTTCTCATCTTCCTCTTGGCTTCAGCAAAAAGATGCCACATGCCATCCAGTGCCAACACTTCTTACTTCCCCACCAGGCAAAAAAGAAGGATTTCAACTCATTTCTGGCTTTTGGGACATGGTTTTGTCTAGTTCCCGTGCTCACAGGCTGGTGGGAGAGAGGTTTCTTTCCCCTGACTCACTTCCTAGGAACCTTGCCTGAAAAAGTTGGTGTGAGATGGAGGATTTTTTCATTCCTGAGAGGAAAGGCCGTGATAGTTTTGCTGACAAATGATGCACTTGATGCTTTTTTCCTTCTTCTGGGCAAAACTGTGAATGTTGCCACTTGCTGAGAGCTTCTTGGTGTCTCTGAACTTCTGAATTAGGCAGGAGGAGGTGAAAGCTCAGGTTTTGGAATCAAAGCTTGTGTGTAGCTGGGTTTCCCTCTTGTGTGTGGAGACAAGAGGCTTCACCTCAGCTTCCCTGCCTCTGGGATGGGGATAACCCTTGCTGGCTTTCCTCCTGAGGAAGGCAGAGGAACATTCAAAAGCTTTTAGATGTCCCAAATGAGAGGTGGTTTATAACTCCTAGCTCTTGACATGCTTCCCAGCCTTTTGCAGTCCAGAACAAAGTGGTTACTGTAATTACATACTGAAGAGTTTTTATTTGGATAATCTTATTTTCTCAGCTGTCTTTCAGAAGGAGATGAAACCTTGGCTGCCCGGGCAGGATAGCAAGATTATTCCCCCCCTCTCCCCTTCTTTTACACAGCACACTCAGTGCTCTTGTATTTCAGAGTTTTCCAGAGGAGGATATAATTTCTGGGTGCTAAACCCAAACTCCTCCTTTTCAGCTTTCTCTCACAAGCCATCTAGTGCTTGTAATCACAGGCAGATCAGGAAGGGAAACTCCTACCTGAGGCATGTGCTGACATGCAGCTTTCCAGCAGCTGGGGTAGGTAGCTGGAGCAGCTCAGGGAGTGAGAGGGCAAAGCCAGACAGTTTATGGAGCAAAGAGAAAGTGTCAATATCAGATTTTTGGCAGTGAATGTCAGTATTGAGAACAACAGTCCTGAAATTCTCAGTTCTTCTGCAATTGAAGAGCAAAAAAAAAAATGAGCAATTGCTTGGACAGCATTTTTTCCCTGCAGTACCAGTATCTGGAAGGATCACAGACAGATTAAAATGTCTTTTCTGGTTGCAGCAGACAGTCCTGCATCCAGTATTGCAGAGCTGCTGCTCAGATAATGATACTTCTCCCAGGGTAGGGGTTTCACAGCAGCTTCTTCCTGGCACAGAATTGCCTGGGTGATAATTTACACGAGGCTACTTAAAATGTGAGAGATTTTATTAGTACAGATTTTATGGTTAGAGTTTGCTTTTCTTTGCAACCTGAGTTCTGGACCTAAATTCCTTTTTGAATCCTGTTAATGAGGATTCAATTCCTGTTGTTTTTTTTCACTGGGCACTGTCAGCAGAGCTTATGCTTGAACCTCCCATGAACTGTGCCATGGGTTTGCCCCTAATCCTTAAATATTCCAGTATGTTGTTACATATGCTTGTGGCTTTAGATCTGGGAAATGGAGTATAATTGTCTGTTAACCAAAACAAATTAAGATTTCATATAGCTTGCTTCCAAGTGAGAAACACAGAAGGGACACAAGTGTTGGGCAGAGTTTCAGCTGGCTCAAAAAATTAATCTGTGTGATAAATCTTGATGTGAGCTTGTTTGTCAGATACTTAAAAGAAGGCTCCTTAAAGTGCAGCAGTGCTGGTCATGAAATGCAAAGCAGACAATTCATCACATCTGCATCACCTGTATTAGTCAGACACTGGGTAGCTATTGTTGGAGATTATTAATAGCCCAGGAATTTAAAGATGCATCTTCAAACAGTTCTGAAGGAGACATCAAGCCAATCTCTGGGAACACTTGTTAAACACTCAGCAATCAGCCAAACTGTTTTTTTTTTTCCTGTTTTCTACCTTCTCTTCCCCATCTCTCTCTTCATCATTTTTGAGGGTTCAGATTCAGAAGGATTTGGGTCCTTCCCAGTCTGGAAATCTTTAATGCTTTTGGTGTAATGCATCATGAACTCTGGTTTTATTTTTGTCATCCACATGTCCATGTTTTTTAATCTCCTCACCTTCACTACTAAATATTTGAGTTGTTGGAACATCTGCTGCTGGGATTGGTGCTTCAGCTGCCTGCAGATGATTCAGCTTTACTGGAGGGCACCAGGTCCAGTGGCATTGCTCTCCTGAAAAGATAAAAGGGAATATAATAGGGCAGCTTCTGATGTATCTGAGATGCCTACACTAAACTGAGGGGAATAAACAGAAGTATTTGAATCCCTAGTGTGATTCATCAGCCTGCTGGAGATCTGTCAATCAAAGGTCCCAGAAAATGGCCTCAAGTTTCACCAGGGGAGGCTTAGTTTGGACGTGAGGAACAATTTCTTCCCCACAGGGGCTGTCCAGGCCTGTCCCAGGCTGCCCAGGGCAGTGGTGGAGTCCCCATCCCTGGAGGGGTTTCCAAGACATGGAGCTGTGGTGCTGAGGGCCATGGGTCAGTGGTGCCCTGGCAGTGTTGTGTCAACAGTTGGACTCAATCTTATCTTTTCCAACCAGAGGAGTTCTGTGATTCTCCTTTTGCAGAGGGAAGGAATGTGAAGACATTGTAGAAACAAACCAGTCTTGACATGATTGTGAGAAAGAGCCAGTGACTCTGCTCTAGAACAGAGAAATGAAGACAGCAAATTAAATGATGTGGCTTGATGTTCAGAAAATCACTTGTTGGCAACCAGTTGTAGGGCTGAAAACTTAAAAGTTTTCTCTTTTGTCATTATTTCCAGCTGAGGGAAGAAAAGCTCCAAGAAGAAAAAGCTTCAGAGGATCTGCTTCAGAAGTTCATTCTAGATGACATGGAAGTAGGAAAAAGGAAAATGGAAGACCAGCAGAAAAAAGATGAATCTGTAGTGCTTAAAATGAACCAGGAGTGTGTAAGTGAGCTCGTGTTTCTCCTTCCTGCCAACATCAGGCTCTGGTGTTGCTGAGACCCAGTCCTGGAACAAGATCAAGGCCTTTACTAGCTGAGCAGCTCAGTGGAACTGAGGGAGCTGTCTGGGATTAGCTGATTGATTTCTTTATACTCTTGAAGGCTGTGAGCTAATAGATGATAGACTGATGTCAGTGAGAACTGTCTCCTTAGGTTTGCAGATGTTCCTCTAGAAGTTTCTGTCTGCTTTTACCCAGTGTGCTTGTGACTGAGCTTGCAGCTCTTCCAAACATAGATAAATCCACAGAGGTGCCTGCTCTGCTCTGCTTCGTGTGCCCTCGGTCTTCAGGCAGCTCTGTGCTTATCACCTCATTCTTCTCTTGATTGCCTTCAGTTTCCTGAACGACTCTCCGATTCAGAGAATGAAGAACCATTCCAGGGCAAGCAAACACATCGATCAGCTTTTGTTTCCAAGACCAGTGCCTACTCCTTTGCTTTCCTTTCAGGGTAAGATGCTGAGCTTTTATTGAGGTAATTAATGCCTGTAAATTGAGGTGATTAATGCCTGTTAAAGTTGTTCTTTTGATTGTTGTTATAAACACACCTGAGATCCTTTAAAGTTAATGAAATCAGTTGTTTCAGTTTAAAATGAGAACATTTCTGGATTTCTAGAAGAGACTAGACATTGGTCAATGTAGCCTCTGCCTGATTAGCTCCTACAAAATCCTGGGGGTTAACTAAGTGGTTCTCCCACGAAGCAGAAAAATCATTGCCTATAGATTTAAATGGAAAACCCATTAAAATACAACATTCTGAACTCAGGAATGCCAGATCCTTCTCCAGCACAGGGAGTAAGAGAGAGCATCAGCTCCAAACTAAATGCTCTTAGAAGTGGCTGAGTAACTGAAGTGTGAGAAGGGTTCTCTGTGGCTGTGTTAGGAGCTCTCACCTTGATTAGTTAGTTGCAGATGGAGGTGTCTGTGTTGAGTGTGGATCCCTTGAACACAAACCAGGGCTCTGCAGCACATCCAGGATTCCTGGATCCACAGGCAGCTGCTGCCAGGGCTGTTGGATTGGTTGTTCCTAAGGTCATGAAGTTGTTTTCACCCCTCTGCTTTTCAGGAACCTCACCACCAAGGTGGAAAGGAGTCGGAGCTGCAACGACACCGTTCAGGAGAGATCAAAGAGCAGGCAGAGATCAGCCCCAGCCAACAAAACAAAGGTACTGGCTGCTTGTGTGAGCACAGGGATTCTGTGGGTAAACGGCCTTATCTGGGGTTACACAGCACTGGTGATCTGGAGATACACAATAAATTCTGTGTTGGTGGTGCTGGGTTATCACCACGGGGCCAATCATTTCCTCACAGCTCACAATAAAAACCTGCTAGGTTAGAAATTACTAAGCTGAAGAGCAAACAGCTCCCAGAGTTGTTTGTTGGCATTGGTGGATAATAGGAAGTTGGAAGGGGACTCATCATGCTTTTGTTTTGTAACTGATTTTCTTGTCAAGGCTGAATCCCCAGCTGATTAAAAAAAAATCTTCTATTAATTTAGGAAAAAGAATAATATAAATGTCCTGGTTGGAAGAGATATTTCAGATCATGGAGTCCAACTATTACCCCAGCACTGCCAGGGCACCACTAACCCATGTCCCTCAGCACCACAGCTCCATGGCTTGGAAACCCCTCCAGGGATGGGGACTCCACCACTGCCCCGGGGCAGCCTGGGACAGGCCTGGACAGCCCCTGTGGGGAAGAAATTGTTCCTCATGTCCAACCTAAACCTCCCCTGGTGAAACTTGAGGCCATTTTCTCTTGTTCTGTTGCTTTTTCCTTGGGAGAAGAGACCAACCCCCACCTGGCTGCAACCTCCTGTCAGGTAGTTGTGAGTGAGAAGCCCTAATTAATTAACTGCATGTGTTACCCTGTGCAACAGGCCTGTCCATTCATTGCACAGATAGCTTCAGAATGAGCAGTGACTGTGAAGCACCACTGAAAAGCTGAGCCAGAGGGGTTTTCAGGCTTTCCCAGCAGTAATGGCTGGTACCTTCAACTCTTTGGAGATGACCTTTGCCAACAGCCTCCCTTCCTTGTGCCTGGCAGCACCACTCTGAGGTCACCCCTCTGCTTGGCCCTGCCAGCAAAAGCACATTTTTCACTCTGGCTCTTAATCTCTGTCTGAGCACCCTGCTCTCAGCAAGGGGGTGACCTCTAGAGGTCCCTTCCAACCCAGCCACGTCTGTGCTTGTTCTCCACGGCTGTCCCTTTGAGCTGTGCTGCCTTTCCTTGCAGGTCAGCAGCACGCCAGCGCCGCTGGCCGGGGTCCTGTCGTGCAGCCAGAACAACCGCTGCCTCTCCGCCCCGGACCTGTCTGCAGACAGGCGCCTGCTTCTCAACCCCGCCTCTTCCCTCTCGGGCATGCACAAGCCCGAGAGATCCATCAGCCCCGAGAGCAACGACAGCATCTCGGAAGAGCTCAACCACTTCAAGCCCATCGTCTGCTCCCCGTGCACCCCTCCCAAGAGGCTCCCCGACGGCAGGGTGCTCAGCCCTCTCATCATCAAGTCCACCCCGAGGAACCTGAGCCGCAGCCTGCAGAAGCCCACCACCTACGAGGCCAGTCCTAGGATACTGAAAAAATGGGAGCAGATATTTCAGGAGCGCCAGATCAAAAAGACTCTCTCCAAAGCCACCCTCACCTCCTCGGCTTCAGAGCCCGGGGAAGACGTCGTTCCTCACGCCACCAATTCCAGCAGTGGCGCTAAGGAGCAGCCTCCGGTGAGAGATGATCCCCTCCCTCCTGACGCCACGGGAGAGCCTCGCCCCGAGCTGGAGTTTTTCCCTTCCATCAGTGAAACCAGGATGGGGAGAGGGCATGAGAGGAGCAGAGCCCCAACGGCAGATGACAGCGCCGCTGAAGCAGCTGCCAGATCAAACGTCCCCTCCCTGAACACTCGGGTGCCCGAAGTCCCTGACCTCAAAGTGAACACGTTCATGGACAAATCCTGTCTGGCCCTGGGCCCGAAGATACTGACCAGGAGACTCATGGGTGTCAGTGCCCCTCTGCCTGAAAACAGCCCGCTGGGGGTCCCCGTCAAGGGCAAAAAGCAGCTGAAATGCCTGAACAACAGCGAGCTGATCAACGTGCAGAACAGCACCTGCAGTTCCGTGGAGAACATCCTGGGGGAGCAGCCGCCGGCCCTGCGACGGGGCCGCAAGAGACGCTGCAAAACGAAGCACCTGGAGCACAACGGCTCGGTCAAGAGACTGAGGCACCCGGCGGGGGAGGTGGGTTTGCCCCCCGAGGTCCGGGAGGTGGAGCAGAAGCTCCAGCAGGAGGAGGAGGACAGGAGGTTGGCCCTGCACCTGCAGAGGATTTTCGACAGCGAGAACAGGACAGTGGACAGGAGGAAAGTCAGGGTGGAGCGGTACCTGCTGCGCTCCAAGAGCACCCTGGGTGCCAAGTAGCACTTGGAGGATGATGTTGCCTTGCTAGAGGACGATGAGGTTTATCAGATTCTCCTCTAGGAGAACTATTTTTTGTCATTGTTTCCACCCAAGGCAATTGTTCTTTTCGTTTTGGTGGTAAGACGTTTGGAGGTCCAGTTCAGAGAGAAGCCAGAGTCCTTTCAGATTCCCAGAACAAACAAAAAAAGAGAGAGAATGAGAAAAAAAATCCTCCAGCTTTCTGGTGCATGGTCTGAAAGAAGCACCCCTGTGAATACACTGCAATGTCTGCACGTGCAGTTGGTGGCACTTGGGTTCCCCAGCTAGATCACAGAATGTTAGGGGTTGGAAGGGAGCTAGAAGATCATCTAGTCCAACCCCCTGCCAGAGCAGGGTCACCCAGGAACAGATCCAGGTGGGGCTGGAATCTCTCCAGAGGAGATTCTACAACCCCCCTGGGCAGCCCCTGCCAGGCTCTGTCACCCTCAGCTGTGACCAGCAGCCAGGAGGGCTGTGTGAGCCCTGTGGTGGTGGCTGCCCCATCCCTGGCACCATCCCAGCTGAGGTTGGCTGGGGCTCTGAGCACCCTGCTCCCTGCAGGAGGGTTGCACTAGATGAGCTTGGAAGTTCCCTTCCCACCCAAACCATTCTGTGTGGCCACCCTCTGGGCTTACCACATTCCACAATGTGTTTTCCCCACCATCCCTTAACAGCACGAGAACTGTTGTTTCCAGAAACCATGTTGCAAACCCATCAATCAGCTCAGTTTGACCCTTGGAGCTGCCTTGCAGTGTATCCACCAGGGACCCTCAGTGCCCTCAGGGACCTTTGCTCTTGCTGACCCATGTCCCAGCCAGCCAGTGGTGCTCAGGAGGTGACGTGGAGTGAAGGGAGGGCAGACAGTGCTTCTGAAGATCCTCTCTAAGTCAGTGGCCATCACCCAATTTCCTCTGGCCAAAAAATGGTTGAATTTCCCCCTCCATCTCAAATGGTTAAAAAAAAACAACCCAACCATCATCCCACAAAACAGGAACTGCTTTTCTTTTTCTCTCCCCACATAGTTGCATAGCTGCAAGGACCCTGGCGTTTTTTTTTTTTCCTAATGGAACTGGATTTTTTTATTAATTTTTT
>VYZU01018892.1:0-40570 GCA_013401355.1 Ceyx cyanopectus | reverse complement strand
ACAAAACCAACCAACCAACCAAGTGAAGGAAAAACCCAAGCCAAGGCAGTTGCCCAAGGATGGAGATTCAGTAGCCACCCCCAGCTGGACTCTTGGGTCAGTGCTCCGCGGCCCACGCACACATGAGGAGAGTCTCGGCGTTTGGCTCGGCGAAGAGATAAGGCCGGTTGGGCTCTATGCTTTCAGAGGTGGGCCGCGCACCATGAACCCCAACTTCTGTTGAAGTGAAGCGTAGCAGATCCCGTTCCTCGGCGGCCAAATGACGGCTTGACCCGGTCGTTGCCCAGTCCCGGTCGTCGTCCCTTTGAATGTCTCTCTGCGGCGCCACGGCCAACGCAAAAATGATGGCGGCTTACAATGGCGGCACGTCTGCGGCGGCGGCGGGGCACCACCACCACCACCACCACCACCTTCCTCACCTCCCTCCTCCTCACCTCCATCACCACCACCACCCTCAGCATCACCTGCACCCCGGCTCGGCCGCGGCGGTGCACCCCGTGCAGCAGCACGCCTCTTCGGCGGCGGCCGCGGCGGCAGCGGCGGCGGCGGCGGCGATGCTGAACCCGGGGCAGCAGCAGCCCTATTTCCCGTCGCCGGCACCGGGCCAGGCCCCTGGACCGGCCGCAGCAGCCCCAGCTCAGGTACAGGCTGCGGCAGCCGCCGCGGTCAAAGCGCACCATCATCAGCACTCGCAGCATCCGCAGCAGCAGCTGGACATCGAGCCGGACAGACCGATTGGATACGGAGCCTTTGGTGTTGTCTGGTGAGTAAAGCGGCCAAAACTTCGACCAGTTTCCCCTGTTCGTTATTTTTTTTTTTAACCAGATCATAACCCATTCTCGTGTTCCTCGTTTGAATCAGAATGCCAGAAAGCTGCTTCCTACAACACAGTTTTTTCTCCCTGGTTTTTCTTAGAAAGTTGGCTTCGCTTGTTTTTGTTGGCAGGAGGAGGTTTAGAGTGGTGAGGAGCAACCTCTGGCTGCCAGGCCACAGCAGCAGCCTCCTGTGAGACACACGCCCCGTGTTTCAGCCCCAGTGCAGCTGATGCCAGTGTTGCTCCCTGGGGGCTCAGCTGTGCTTCCCAAAGTTTCGGGTTGGCGCAGGAGCGTGAGGATGAGTGTTTTGAGCTGACCTAAGAGCTAGAGATGCAAAGCGTGTGAAAATGTCTCCCTTCCTCAGCCACCCCTCAAGATCTGTGCCTGGGAGGAGGTTTGACCTGCTGTGGGACCTGAAACTAAACACCCGACCTTTGCCGTGCCAGTGGGATTTCCTCGCTTGCTGTAGCTCTGCCTGCAGCCCCCGTGCTCCCAGCTGGATTCTGCCAGTACAGCTCAGGATCTGCTGAGATACTTTGTGACCCCCTTATGCAATTACTGCCTCTGGAGAGCACCCGAGCAAAACCGGCGTGGCATTGATGTGCCCACAGGCGTTTCTTCCTCTGGTGGGCAGCGTTCTGCTCCCTGGGCACGGGAGGCACTGGGGTGGTGGCCACAGGAGCAGCGAGCTGGGCACTGCCTGGGGCAGCAGCACTCCACGCCGAGGAGCACCCTCTGCAGCACTCAGTGCTGCCCACGCCCTGGCTCTGCCAGGGTAGCCGTGCTGGGTGCCCGGGGTGCAGCTGGCAGGGTGAGTGCTTTGCAGGACGGGCCCCGGGCGAGGCGTGTGGTTCCTTCCTCCAGCAGCTGGTGGCTCAAAACCAGAGCAGTGTCTGGAAGGAAATGCTGATTTCTAAGAAGGCTGGGCGAGTTGCAGGAGCTGGGCATGGGGTAATGTGGGTGAGCTGCAGGAGCTGGGCACAGGGTAACATGGTCAAGCTGCAGGAGCTGGGCACGGGGAGTTCCTTTCAGAGGAAGTTTTCAGTGGAGGGGAGCTGTTGTAGTTCTCGCTGCTGTGATCTCGCTATGGCACGGTGGAAAAAGGGATGAAAACTGACAAGAAATCTGCTGTAGGAAATTACCCGAAGATTATTTCCATCTGTTCATGTATTTTTTGATAAAACGTGGAGGGATTTTTAACTTAATTGTTCGAGGCTCGCTTAAATTTAGAGTGTTACATAAGAGCAGCTTATCATTCCCACCATCGTTTGTTTACCTGTATCCTATTTCCCAGGCCCTTATTTTCTCTGTTTTATACGCCAAAAAAATTCAGTGCAAAGAGAGAGCTGCTTTCATAATGCTCAGTATAACAAAAGGTCAAGCTTGCATATTTTAATATATCATTAAGAATGCTGAGGGGGGAAAAAAAAAAGTGGAAAGCAGCAGGGTCTGCTCTTGAGTGACAGCAGAACAGGGTGGGATGTGTCCACCTGTCCTGAGACCCCTGAGCAGGTGAGTGTCCAGGCAGCAGGAGATGCCTCTAGTGGGAGTCTGCTGGCAAAGTTGGGTACAGCTTTTGCTTCCAGACAGCAACAGTTAAAAACACAAAAGGAGGGAGGGTGTTGAATAAAACAGAAGCAGGAAAAGCAGAAGCTGGTGAGGCAGCTCTGCCCTTGCTCCCTTTGGGATTCAGTGGTCAGTGCTGGGCTGCTGGCATTTCAGGTGGACTGCTGCAGGGAGTGCAGCCTGGATTGGAGAGGCTGGGAGCAGTAATGAGATGGGGTGTTAGATTTCATTCAGGAATGCCTGTGCAATTTAATTTTAGCCGTGTGAGAAGCATCCGGGATAAACACTGATTTGGGTGCTGGTGCTTGGAGGGGGCTGAGGCATGAGAAATGCAGAGTTTGGGAGGAGTGGAACAGCATTTTCTGTGGGTTCATTTTGAGTGAGGGCTCTGTGGCTTATCTGTAGCTCTCTCTGAGCGTGTATTGTCACTGGCAGATAACTGAAAAGTTCACAGCTGTACTTCTGAGGGAAGTGAGGGGTTTTTTTTTTCCCTTCTGCAGGCAGTTTTTGAAGTCATCTTTCATCTTGCTGCTCAGATGTGTGGTGGCATTGTCCAGGAAGGTACAACTTACCCCACAGTTCACTTCAGCTCCTCAAGGCAGCAGTGGGCAGCGTGTGGTGCTGAGTTTCCCCTCAGTGTGCTGAGAGGTTTTGACTGTTGAATTGGCATTTGTCATTAGTTCATTTGTCTGGTACTGGGTGATGTTTTGGGGTAGCTAATGTGCTGCTGAGTTTTTCACTCTGAAGAGCCAAAGCATGGTGCTTCAGCACTTTCACTATTAACTCCTGCATGCTTGTGTTGCTGCACACACGCTGTCCTCACCCATCCATCTGAAGTCTGCTGCCCAGCCCCTGGCATCTCCTTTGACTACACGTGGCTTTCAAAGGGAGCTTCACCCCAGCTGGTAGGAAAACATTTCTATACATTGCTGTATTTATCTGCTTTGTGGTGCTCCAGCACGTTAGGGCAGCACCAAAGCCTGGTGTGTGTGTCTGGGGGAAGCTGTGAGGCAGAAGAGGGGCAGGTGCCTTCCCCCAGGTTGCATGGGTTTGCCTGGCTGTGCCCTGCTTTGGCAGCCAGCCACGGAGCAAGCCTCCTACCTCACTTGCTGCAAACAGGGCAGTTTGCCCCTGGACTGCTCACTGTTGACTGTTGACTGCTCAAAGCCTGGAGGGGGAGGAAAAAAATAATCCAGATTTTAGTTTCAGCAGCAAACTCTGTGGCCCGTGTTGCAAACTGATTTTTTTGGGGGAGTCGTGTGGCTGTCCTAGGAACAAGGAGCTGTCCTTTGGAGAAGTGCTCCCTTTCAGCTGGGGAGAAATGCTGCTGCCATCTGGTGGGATTCCTCAAAATGAGAATAGCCACGGTTAAAAGGAGGTATCAGTTATCAAAACAATCATCAAAGGCATCTCTGGGAGAAAAAATAATTATATATATATTTATTTATTATTTTTTTTTTTTAAGTCCTGATTCACACAATTTTAAGTTGCATTGTGGTTTTTAATGTACTTTTCTGCTGGTAACTTTTAATTCAGGGCAGTAGAACGTTCCAAATACCCTGCCTGCTGATGCTGAGATAGGACGTGGCACAGGCTGCTCTAACTTGATAACAGCAGAAATAATTCAGCCTAAGCCTGCCATTCATTCCTGGACTTCAAAGGCCTGAAATCACTGTGGTCAGTGCTAAATAACATTTTAAAGGATATTACATACAGCTGTTTGTTGCCTGGACCCTAGAACTATTTTAAGAGGGTTTTATCAGTGGCCTGATACTAAGCACAGCAGTGGGAAAGACGTTTCCAGGATAAACAGATAATCTCCTGTGACTTTAAAGGGACGTGTCAGGCCAAGCAAGTGAGCAGTATAGGGGATTTATTTTGGGCAAAACTGCTGCAGGGTGTTTTAGGGGCAAGAAAAGGTGTTGGAGCTTCAGAGAAATGGGAATGGCAGAAGTTCCCCTGGTGGTGGCTGATGCTGCTGTGAAGCACCAGGATGTTTTGCATAGTTAATGCAAATAGTGATCATGATAGTGCCAAAGTCCAGGCTGCTGGGAGTGAGAAGTTTAGAAAAAGCTGAATTACACAGAGGGGTTTTGTGGAACTTGTGAAGACTTTTGGTGTGGGAGATTTTTCTCTAAGCTGAAGCTGTTTTGTGTCATGATCTCCTTTGCCAGTCTCTTAACTCACCTGTTAGGGGAGGATGGTGCTTGAACACCAGGAAAACACCCCGTGTTAGTTCTTGTTTGGATGGACAGTTGTTTGCTGTGCAGAACTACTTTGTATTGCTCTGAAATGACCTTTTTTTTGTGTGTGTGATCGATCAAAAAGATGCAGAAGGACTTGAAAGTTTATCCTGGAGCTCTCACTGCCAACGAGCCTGGGCATAAATGGAGCAGGGAGCTCCATCCCTGGGAGGTGGAGCAGAATATCCAGCAGAATTGGATCAGGAGGCTCTGGGAGGAGTAATCCACACCAATAATGTTATCCCCAGAGAAGAGCCCTTCAAGGCATTGGAAGGGAGCAAATCCAAGACAAATCCAAGCTCTGCTGGTACAGCTGCCTGAGGTGCAACAGCAGCACTAATCAAGAGCACAACTCAGGGGGGGCTTCTTGAGAGCTGAAAACATCTCCAGTGTCTTGTTCTTGGTGCAGGGGAATTTGCTTTTAGTGGTGGGCAATGGCATTGCTTTAACTTTATAACCAAAATGGCCAGAAATAGGTGTGTTCTTTGGAGCTGTGTGAGTGTGGTGTCCTGCACTGCTGCTGCTCTTTGCTCCTCCAGGTAAATAAGCAGCTTTTCCATTCAAATGATGCACAGGCTGGAGCAGAAATGGGAACAGAAGTTTCCAGTTGCCACTGGTGTCTCCAGGCCCACTAAGCAAACCCCCTTCCACTGGAGGCTGTGATGCCAATGGTGTCATTGCCTTCTGGGTGGCAGCTTTTCACTGTGTTCCTGTCCTTTCCATGGGTGCCAGGGCAGAGCTGCCTGCCCTGGGTGGGCATTGGGTGCCAGGGCACAGCCACTCCAGGGCAGAGCCTGGCAGGCAGCACTATCTCTTGCTCCACTCTCCTGCCATACCCAGATGGTTTTTCTGCTCTGGGGGGCTGGTGCAGACAGACACACACAGTGGGTTTTCTCCAGGGACTTCTTGGAGGAGCCCAGGAGGATGCCCGGGGCAGGGGCAGGGGCTGTGGGTCGAGTTTCACACTTCCCACCCCCGCTGGAGGATCTGCAGGTGATTATCTCTAATCGCTGTGTCAGGGCTTTTTTAAAGCATTGCTTTATCTCCATTGGGTTGTGACTGTGTGTGAGGAACTCTGGCAGAACAATGACCTCATTCAGTGTTTTCAGAAGGGAAATTTCACCAATATGTGCAGGTCGGGGTGGTTTGGTTTTGTTTTTATTTTTTTTTTTTTTTTCAAATGGCACGAAAAGAAAAATTCAGTTAACATTTAAATGGCTATTCCCCAAAGGTGCTGAATTAAATGCAATGGATATAACAACTCCTTGCATTTAAATCAGACGTGGGGAATTAGGTGAAATTCTATCTGAGCAACACAGGAGATTGTTCATTATTGGCTGCTAAGATGATGCAGGAAGGAAGGAATGTGGACAACAATTTGGGGATTTTTTTCCCTCAAAGTTGGGCATTTTGGGTGAAGGAGCTCCCTGTAAATGGTGCCAAGGTCGGTGTTTCACAGCCCCTTGGGGTATCTGTCTGTCTGTCTGGGGGGAGTTTGTCCATGTGCAGGTGTGAGCAGGTAACACAGCAGCACCTGCTGTCTCCTTCCAGCAGCTGGGATGGGACCTACAACTTGATGCTGATTTTCCAGAGGGTGTAGTTCAGGTGGGTTTCTCCTCTGCCTCTGTTCCACCTGTTTTGAAGTGTTTAAAGGGTGGGTTTCACTGCTGGGAACATGAGTGTTTGGGGGTGGATGAACACCTCTGGGGTGCTCCATGGTGCCAGGCTCTTGTTCCAGGGGAACCAGGGGCTGAGAAGGAAAATAGCTTTGGGCAGGTAAAGCAGGAGGAAGCCTTTGGGATGTGTTTGAAGTGTTTTTTGATGGCTGCTGGTAATGGTTGTATCTGGGTCTCATGTATCTTTAATCCTCTGGAAAGTTCTGCCTGCTGGTCGGGAATACCTAACACTCAGTTTTTCATGGGAAAAGGTGGATCAAAATGATATATAGAGATGACTTGAGCTGACTTTGGGGCTATTAAAATGAGCAACAATTTGTTAATAGAATTGATTGATTTATCTTTTAGTGGCATATTAAAAAAATCCACTAAGCACTGGAATAGAAGTGGTCCAAAGAGAATTTCAGTCGAGACAAATACATATATATATATATTATTTATTTTCCTACCTTCCTTGGGTATTTCTTTGCTGTGTTTTGATTTTCGTTAGTCTGATTTCTATGCTTATTTCCTAACTCTGGAGATTTCCTGAGAATAGAACAGGCTACTTAGCTGAATTCATTGCAAAATGAAGTCCTTGCAATGGAGAATAAAGAGGATACAGGGGCAATTTAGATGTTAAAATCCTTCTGGAATATGAGAAGTAATGTAAAAAGTAGGCTGCTCAGAACAGCTTCTAGGGTTTACTGAAAACCCATTTATTTCTGGTCAAAAGAATTCAATAAAAAAAAGAAGCTTGGCTCAGTTACTGCAATTTCCTCTGTAACCTTTAGAATCTGAGAGTAAGCACTTGATTAAAGATTAAGTTATAACTATTATTATGAGAGTAATTGATCTGAAAATGTTTGGCTATAGTTTCTGGAATCCACACACCTTGGATGGCTGGTTCTTGCTGGACAGCTGGTGCCCACTGCAGGTGGTTCAGTGGCTGTGGCCAGGGACTGGGTGCACTGGGGACTTGCAGTGATGGAAGAACCTTCTGGGATTAAATCTCATCTCAGTTTCCAAGCTGCAGCTTAATTTCTGCCAGTTTCAGCCTGTCCTGTTACCTGTGGAGCTGGGAAATTCTTAAATGGTGTGTTCATGATCACAGGAGTGACCAGCAGAATTTGTGGCTGTGTAGTTAACCCATCATGGAGAGAACAGAGATGGTGCTGAGTGTGCTGGGCTGGATGGGAGCAGAAGCCCGTGGGGCTGAGAGGATGGGATGTCTGGAGATGCAGGATGGAGTAACAAGGACAATCCCTGCTGCAGGAGACCTGTCCTGTTGGCCAGAGCTGTGTCTTGTGCCTGCCACTGATGCTGCTTCTCAAGCTGGTGGTTGTCCTGCTGTGTGGGAATAGAATCAGAGTGTTTAGGGCTGGAAGGGACCCCCAAAGGGCATCTAGTGCAGCCCCCCTGCAGGGAGCAGGGACACCCTCAACTAGCCCAGGCTGCTCAGAGCCTTGGCCAACCTCACCTGCAATAGCTCCAGGGATGGGGTCTCAACCACCTCCCTGGGGAGCCTGTGCCACTGAGCCACCACCCTCAAGAGAAACAACTTCTTCCTGAGATCCAGTCTCAATCTCCTCTGCTCTCATTTCAACCCATTCCCCCTCGTCCTTTCACTGCAGGCCCTTGGAAACAGCCCCTCTCCAGCCTTCCTGGAGCCCCTTCAGGCACTGGCAGGTGCTCTAAGGTCTCCCCAGAGCCTTCTCTTCTCCAGGCTGAACAACCCCAGCTCCTTCAGCCTGTCC
Source organism: Ceyx cyanopectus (assembly GCA_013401355.1). Lineage (NCBI taxonomy): Eukaryota > Metazoa > Chordata > Aves > Coraciiformes > Alcedinidae > Ceyx > Ceyx cyanopectus. The sequence goes on along the minus strand of VYZU01018892.1, from coordinate 32,534 downwards.
CCACAGCAGAGCTGTTGCAGCCTCTGATCATCTCTGTGGCCTCCTCTGGCCCTGCTCCAGCAGCTCCATGTCTCTCCTGTGCTGAGGGCTCCAGAGCTGGCTGCAGGGCTCCAGGGGAGGTGTGAGCTGAGCAGAGGGGCAGAATCCCCTCTCTCCAGCTGCTGCCCACACTGCTCTTGCTGCAGCCCAGGTTGCTATTGGCCTTCTTGGCTGCCAGTGCCCACTGCTGCCTCATGGCCAGCTTCTCAGCCACCAACACCCCCAAGTCCTTTTCTGCAGAGCTGCTTCCCAGCCCCTCATCCCCCAGCCTGGATGGATAGTGAGGGTTGTTCCCACTCAGGTGCAGGACCCTGCACTTAGTCCTGTTAAACCTCATGAGGTTCCCCTGGGCCACCTCCCCAGCCTATCCAGGTCCCTCTGGATGCCACCCCATCCCTCCAGCCTTTGCACAGCACCACTGCTCCCCAGCTCTGTGTAACGTGGGTGTGTTCAGCTGATCTGCAGGCAGCCAAGTGCAGTTGGAAGGGACAAAGGGCCAGTGTTACAGCTGGAAATGCTCTGAGTTCTGCTTTATTGTGAGTCAAACTGAGGACTGCATCCCGTTTTGTCCAAGCAGACCCCTGAGTGAGCTAGCAGGTGCTGAAATGAACGTGCCTCCTGACAGGCAGCACAAATATGTATGTAAAGGATGGAGGCTTGTGTGGTTAATGCCTTTATTTCTTGATAATAGTGTTTGACCATAATAAGCAGTAGCAAAGAAAAGGTGCCTGCGAGTGGTGCTGGGTGGGATGGGTGGGGAAGGGGGTGGTAGCTGAAGGTGGTGCAAACCATAGCAATTATCTGCTATCTCAACGCAGAGAGGTTGTAAAAACCAGCCTTGCTGCAGCAGTAAGCTGTGCTTTTTAAATACAACAGAGGTCAGGGTTTCTTCAGGTGCTGCCTGCTGTGCTCTGACTGTCCCTTCCAGCGCTGCCACCCCTGCTTCTTGCTTTCCAGGGCTGTCTGTGGCACTCTGTGAAGTGCAGTTTATCAAGAGCATGTTAAAATGAAGACAATAGTTTGGATACAGGGGTTAAATTGTAGGGAAGAAATGCTGCTGCTCTGTGGAGGTGACAAGAGCTCTGCCCACAGTGCACTGCAGGAGTAACCTGGGAAAGAGCAAAGAGCACCCAGAGCAGGGCTGGCCTCTGCTCAGAGATGCCCAGTGTGATACCCTGGCATGGCTCAGGTGCTGGTGCTTGTAGGGTTTGGTTAGAGTACATGAGAGCCTGGTGGCACCATCAGCACCTGCTCTGGGTTGCAGAGGTCACAGCATCACAGTGTCAGGGGTTGGAAGGGAGCTAGAAGATCATCTAGTCCAACCCCCCTGCCAGAGCAGGGGCACCTAGACCAAGTCACCCAGGAACAGATCCAGGTGGGGCTGGAATGTCTCCAGAGCAGGAGACTCCACAACCTCCCTGGGCAGCCCCTGCCAGGCTTTGCCACCCTCACTGGGAAAAAGTTTTTCCTTGTGTTTCCCTAAACCTCTTGTGCTCCAACTGACTCCCATTGCCTCTTGTCCTGTCCCTGGATGGCACTGAGCAGAGTCTGGCTCCATCCTCTACACTCACCCTTAACATATTGACAGACACTGCTGAGCTCCCCCCTCAGTCTCCTCTTCTCCAGGCTAAAGAGCCCCAGCTCTCTCAGCCTCTCCTCAGCAGGGAGATGCTCCACTCCCCTAATCATCTTGGTGCCCTGTGTTGGACTCTCTCCAGCAAATCTCTATCTTTTCTGAACTGGGGTGTCCAAAACTGGACACAGTACTCGAGGTGGGGTCTCAGCAGTGCAGAGTAGAGGGGGAGGAGAACCTCCCTTGTCCTGCTGGCCACACTTCTCCTAATGCATCCCAGGATCCATTGGCCTGCTTGGCCACAAGGGTGCATTGTTGGCTCATGGCCATCCCCCTGTCCACCAGGACCCCCAGGTCTCTTTCTCCAGAGCTGCTCTCCAATAGATCAGATACTGATCCATGGGGTTGTTCCTCCCCAGGTGCAGGACTCTACACTTGCTCTTGTTAAATTTCATTCAATTTCTCCCTGCCCAGCTCTCCAGCCTGTCCAGGTCTCTCTGGATGGCAGCACAGCCTGCTGCTGTGTCAGCCACTCCTCCCAGTTTGGTGTCACCAGCAAACCTGCATTTGCTGCAGGCTGTGGAGCTGCAGTGGCTGTTGCATTGCTCTGAGCTGTGTAACCTGTGAGTGCCTGCAGGGTGAGGATGGAGTGTGGGACTCACACAGCTTCACAGAATTCACACAGCAGCCTGGGGAACCCGAAATCCTCTGAGCTGCCTGCCTGAGAGCAGCCTGGGCTCCATCTCCTCCTGTGCTGCAGGGTGAAGACAGATGGATCTCAGCCCTGGTGCTCAGCAAGCACTGTGGCTGTGGCTGCTGCTGGAGCGTGGCCGTGGACAGTGTGTCAGAGTGCTTAGTAAGGTTTGGAGCTGTCATCATCATCATGAGGCAGAGGCAGTGTGTCCTGCTGGTATCATTCTGTGATTTCCTGACGTGGCACTTTGCTGCAAAGGCTTGGAAGCAAAACTGAGTGAGTGGAGCTGTTCTGTGGATGGCGTTGGATGTGACACCAGAAGGGGTACAGCAGGATCATGTTGTGGAATATGTACTTAAAGATGTTACAGAAGAAAAATTAACACTTTTTCTTAGGGGTGTTTTTAAGCAAGTTGAAAAAAAAATCATACCTTTCTGTCCAAGAACTCTTGTGGAAAAGTAAAATAGATTTGGAAATTTAGGAAGCCTTGGACTCTGGGCAGGGATTTTCTTTCCTCCATTGTTTTTCCTATGCAAGTGCATTTTATTTGGGGCAACAGAACTGCTCACCAGCAGAACTGGTGGAGTAGCTCCCTATCATTTGGAATGGTTCTGTTCCAGTCTTTAATCCTAACTCTATTCCTGGTTTCATGGCAATATTTTTCTTCGTTATCCTGGCTCCACCAGGAGGTGCTCTGATAGTTTCCTTCATTTTGGAAGCCAAATGTAGTGTCAGAATAGAGCCTTTGCTTAATGGCAGCAGTAAAGCTGAGAATGGCATTAAACTGGTGGTCAAGTAGGTTTTTTTCCTGGCTTTAATCTACATTATTAGATTATTATTTTTTTCCTGAAAGCTGCTGACCTTCCCTTCTCCCTTCAAAGCCTGCGTAGGGGTTTTAATGTCAGATAATGCATTTCATTATTTTATTTAATCTAAATTCTTGTAACTATTGGAGATTTGTCCATGAATAGCATTGTGTAAAGGTAGCAGCAAAGCCCAGGGATGAGTGATGGTCAGGGGCAGTAGTGGCTGAGAGCTGTGCCAGGGCCCGTGGAGCTCTGGCTGAGGGTTGGGAGGAGAGTCTGGCTTGTGCTCTTGGCCATGGACCTTGTTTCCCTGGAAAACTTGGTAGTTTTCTTTTAACCCTCTTGGTTCCTAATTAATAGGCTAAGGGAAGATGGGAACAGTGATTTCCCAGTGCACTGTGACCCCTTTCCANAACGATTACTGGGTTTTACTCTCTAGCAGCTAATAAAAGTTCAATCCAACGTTTGCAGGCAGGACTGGAACAGGTAAGTGAAATGCCTTAAGCTGCTTACTGGAGATGTCCACAATAGTCATAGAAACAGAGAGAAAAGAAGTGCTCATCAGAAAATGATTTCTAGTCCATCATGGAATGCAGCTCTGAGACAGGAGCCAGCAGCCAACACTCAGACTTGGGCTGAATGAAGAATTTCTCTCCTGTCATTATCAGAAAATACCAATTCTCCAGTTCCAGGACAGGAGCATCTGCTCTCACTGAGCACTGGCTGCACTGACACAGGCCCAGCATCTTCTCCAGTCACTGCCCTCTTGACTGGGAGTCTGGACACCCCAGTGCTCTCAGTCCGTGTGGGTGCCTGGGTGGGAAAAACCCCAGGGATGTGACTAAACCCTCTGCTCACAGTGCCCGACACCACCAGTGATCCTCAGAGGCTCCCCCAGGTGATTTTCTGAATACTGGGGGATTGGGAGGAGCCTGTGCCACCCTTGCTGGGATGGTGCTACTGGGATCCCCAAATGGGCTGAGGGGGGAGAGGTCTGTTGGAGTCAAGGAGGAAAAGGAAGAATGAAAGTCCTTCTGTGCTCACGACGAGTGGAACTGCAGACACTGCTGCTAGTGCAACTGACAAAAAAAATACTGCTGCATCACTCACTTCTCCAGACATCCCCACCCTTCCCCTGGCCTTCCCACACCCATCCACTGGCAGGGGTCTCCACAGACCCCTGCTGCCACCACAGAGACCCATGGGAAGCTGCTGAGCCAGGACAGGGGTGCCCACAGTGGTGGAGAAGCTGGAGGTGACACCATGGCTGCTGCAGGTGGCCGAGTTCCTTACACCAGGGAGGTCACCCCTTTGTAAGAGAAGCAAATTCAAGCATTGTACAGCAAAGCCAAGAGAAGATGGGAAAGGGCTTCTTCAGACCCCTGATCAAACACATGCAACCACTGTGGTCCCAAACAACTTCTCTACATTCATGGGATGCCAAGAGTCAAACACTAAATTAAACCCTCATCCCAGGGACACAGTGTGAGACAACAGGTCCTCAGGCAGGGCAGCTGGTGCAGGAACGTGCTGGGAGCTTGGGGATGGCAAATCCAGTCCCTGCAAACCCACCACACATGGCAGTGCAGCCCCTGGGCAGAGCTGCTCCTGCCCTGCCTCTCTCAGGTGTTCACAGGCTGCAAGGGCACTGAGAGAGGACAACTGGGTGCTCATGGTGAGGTGCTGGAGCCTGAGCCACCTCCTCTACTACACAAACCCTGCACTGCACTGCCTGGTTCCCCTCCCAGCATCCAGAGACAAAGCTCTGTGCTTCAGAAGAATCAAACCAAGTTATTAGAGATAGCTCAAGGTATCAAAGTGCTCGTCTGAGCCTGTTTGCTCACTGGTTTTATTGGAGGAGTCAGGATTAAGGTCTTCCCTGTGCTTTTGATGAGGGCATTGACATACTAACCCGAGCCCATAATCTGAACTGCAGCTTTTTCCTTCTCCCCTGCTGAAGGAGAGAGTATTGATGCTGTTTAGGTTTGGATTGTTGATTGCCTTCTGGAGCAGCTGATGAAAAGTAGGTGAATGTTGACAGAATCGGGACCAGCCTTGACCTACTTGTGGCTTTTTTCTCTGATCTCTGTCTCAGGCTTGGCACCTTATCATTTCCCTTCCACTCTTTACTCATCTGAAGTCTGATCTGAAACACTGAGAACTGGCAGATGTTTGGAAATGGGAATAGTCAGTGGTATGCATCATCACTCCCACAGTTGTTCCCAAGGAGATGTTGTCACCTGCATGACCCAGTAAAGGGAATCCTGCTATAATCCTCCTGTAATCGTTTTTATTTCGTGCAGAATTACTGTTTAAACTTATTTAAAGCTGATTTACGTTACCACAAGGTTTTTGGCTGACTGGAAATAGAGAAACATATATTAGGATTTTTGGGTGGGTTCATGGAGATGATTTATAACTAAATTTAGCTTTGAAAACAGCAGGTTAGACAAGAGCCTGTCAGGTCTGACTGTGGAGTTTCTGGGGATAAAGTGAAACCAAAAGAGCTCCTGAGTAGGATGGAAGTGCCTTTGATTTATAGCATCTTGGTCTGTGTTTGGGGTTTATTCTTTGGGGGTTCAGGGGGAGGAAGAGAGCTGCTCTGCTGGCGGATCCTGTGGGGTTTGAAGTCCCTGGGCTGCCTCCTGGAGCTGGCAGCCTCCTCCAGCCTGCTCCTTCTGCCTGGGCACCTAGAGATCAGCAGGTTGGGTGGTTTGTTCTGCTGCCAAGTCTGGCAGACATGTGCTCACAGAAAAAAACCCAAAGCTTTTCACCAGTGTGAAGGGGTTGGTGCCATCCCCCCTGCATCAGCACGTGGAGAGGAGCAGGAGACAAGGTTTGTCAATAACCCTTGGAATTTTGTACTCTGATTTGTGTCACCTCTGTAGCTGAAGCCAGTGGCTTTGTGGGCAGTGAGTGTGTCACACCTGCAGACCCCCATCAGATGAAGACATAAAGCTCATGTAATAAAGGTTCTGGAAGGAGGAGATGAAAGGAGCAAGACTATTCTGGGTAATCTCTCCTTTATTTGTGAAGTCACACGTTTCCTTTACTGGCAGTGTTCTGTTCAGCAGTAGAAAATACCCTGCACATCAGCCAGACTTGTCTTTGATACCTGCAGTCTGGTTGTGTTTTAGTCTCTGAGGGTTTGCTATGGTTGATGATACCTCTGATTAGTGCTTCAGTTATTGATCATGATAATGAATTTATTACTCAATCTGAAAATACCACCTTGGGAAAGGATTCCACACAAGTGAAGTCAGCAGCAGAGGCCAGCAAAAATCAATCCCCCTGTTCTTATCTCGATCATTTCTTTGCAATTATGCCATTATTAAACACCCAGACAGACTTGCAATGGCAAAAAATATTCTGTTTTGCAGCTCAGTGTTCACTCAGTGGCTTTAACAACTCATCTGCAATGGAATGCAGTGCCTCAGGTGAGCATTGGCTGGGACACTGCCTGTCCTGAGTGATGTCCTGTCCTTTGTCACTGCTGGAAAGGGGGTCACCTTGAGTCTTGGGATGTGCTAGAGAAGTAGAAGATTAAGCTTGGAGAACTTTGACAACAATACTGACTGACAAATGTTCAATACCAAACAGTTAATTAAAAAATATCATAGACAGGGACTCTCTTTGACCTGAAAATTTAGATTTTTTTTCCACATTTTACATTATTTCAGCCATTTGAGTGGTAAACCAAACAATTTCCTGTAGAATGATGAAGAAGATGAGGAATTGCACTGGATCCACACTCTGCCTGCCACAGACAAGGGAGTTTTCCCACATCTCCCCTCACTCAGCAGGCTGTTAATTCAGACTATTCAGGTGCTGTTTACCTGTCTGCTTTAGTCCCTCACTCTCATATCTTAGTATTTCTGGAATTGCCCTTTGAATGTAATGCAAAGGAGGGGTTTTGGCTCCAGTGTAATTGAGACTGTCAAGGAAATAGGTGGAATTTTTGCAGTGCTCTGAGGCTTGATGGTATGTGACAGAGGATCATTCACTCCACTGGTCCATGGTAATGGGAGTCTGATGCCTCTTTAAACTCCCTGTTAATAAATATAAGCCTGATTTTTTTTAATTTTTTTTTCTTTGCAAGCTTGTGTGTCTTTTAAAAATCTTCATTAGCACGTACTGAAATGAAAAGCAGTTCTTTCATGTTCCAAAAATACCCTGTAACCCCAAAGCATCCTCTAGACTTCGGGATTGTACAGTTTATGAGTTTATTTCACACTTGTGTTTTGACACGTCCCTTCTGTTCCCACAGCAATCCAAAGATGGAATGACTGTGCAGTGTTGATCACAGAGAAATCTTTACACAGCAGAAAAAAAAAGATGAAAAAGCAGCAGTTTACCATAATTTACATAAGGAAAGTGTCCAGAGGAAGCATCAGAAAAAGCAATGTCTGCTTGCCTTGCACACAGGATGAGGAGGCTGCCCTTAGTGCAGTTGGGTTATTTATAATATTGTCCAAATTAATCAAGAATTCTCTTCAGTTTGAGCTGCCCTTCTGGCTCTGGAAGGTGTTGCTGGAATCAGAGGTGCTTTTCCTTTGGTTTCTCAGCTCTTAGTTTTGGTTTATTGAGTAGGGGAGGAACTGAGACATCTCTGCTGGTGACTGGTTGGTGAATGGTGGTGGCAACTGCAGTGCCTCAGAAGCTTGATGTCTATTTTAAGGAGTATTTTAAAGTTTTGTGATGCTAACTTCCTCTACAAGACAAATAAAAATACCTCTGTATAAAATAATTCCTGGTAGGAGGAACGGAAGAGAGAGTGGCAATTAACAAGTATTCTGATTTGCAGTACTATATTCTGTATTATTGTGATAAATAACTCGTATTATAACAAGTGGGCAGCATGAAAGGTCAGTAAATAAGATTTACCTCTTCCAGGTAAAAGCCTTTATGAATGTTCATGGATCTATCACTACTGCAGCATTGGAGGAGATGAATTAATAGCAGCATTTCGTAAAATTAGAAGGTCCAGTAGACATGTCTGAGGCTTTAATGCTTAACCAACAGATACAACTATTTCCCTTGGTGCAAGCAGAGAACACTGGAGTGTAATTACTTTGAAGTACCGTGTCTGAAATATTTGTTGCAGACTTTGGGTTGAATACTCTTCTGATTTTTTTATTTTTTGATTTTTTTTTTTCCATATTCTGGCAAACGGCCAAACATAATAGTGGTGAAAAAAAAAAAAAAAAAAGAATGGTTGCAATAGGATAAATTCAACCTGGAAAGTGAAGAACTGGGATATTCATGGAGATGAGGAGCTGTGCTGCTTCCCACTGATTATTCACAGAATCATGCAGGTGGGAAAAGCCCCTTGGGATCATCCAGTCCAAACATGAACCTGCTCTACACAGTTCACCCCTAACCCATGTCCCTCAAAAACACATCCACACACCCCTTCAGCACCCCCAGGGCTGGGGTAAACCCCCTCCCTGGGCAGCCTGTGCCAGGCTCTGACCACTGCCAGTGAAAAATCCCCTGCTGCCCAGTCTGACAGTGCAGCTTCACTGGAGCAAAGAGGGAAAAATGAGTTTATCACTATTTATTGTTGCTCTATCCCCCAGCAGGGAAAGAGGATAGTGAAGCTGAAGATGTTGGAGAAGATTACTGTGGGAAACTAGGTGTCTATCTGAGGATGTGACCAGAGACTTTATTAACCTACTTTGCTGTGGAGGTGCAGAAATGTTCCAGGAATGGTGCCAGAGCCTGGAGGCAACTCGGACACCGAGGAGAATTTGGGTTTTTTTTTCCTTGGTTGGCTGCTGGGAGTGGGAGTAGAGGTCAGTGAATTGGGCCAGAGTTGGTGCAATTATGGCAGATGCTTTAAAAACAAGAAAGAACTGCAAAAATACCTAGAGATTTTCAGTGTACTGGGTGTGTTCTGTGTTTATAAGAAAACACTATGGGTGGGGGGATTGCTGCTGTTGTTTTAAAATTCAGATGAATTTTAAAGTTCATCTTTTGATGATTGGTGAATTTCAAAGTTCATCAGCACTTCATCTATTCAGATGAAGGTGTCATAGGCTAATAACTTAGTCCAGCTGGGGTTCATATAGGCAGTTGAGGAGTAAATAAAAAGGTCTCGAGCTTAGCCAGAAAATTTTGTGTAAATGGGGGAATAAATTTGATTTGGAAAGCAGTTTCAATTTTAAGCTCCCGTGAAGGAAGACAAATTAAAACATTTTTAAAGATATTAACCGTAACAGTATCCCTTTAATTTCCTCTCCTTTCTCTTAAGTAAGATTCTCTGAATCAATTTCTGTTCAAGGAGACAGATTTCTCGCAGTAATCAGTTTTGCTTTTAGCTCTGATTTTTAAAGAATAAGTGATAATGGGTGCACATGCTTGAGGGTGTGATTAGAACAGCAGCATTAAAAGGCTTTTTAGGCCATCGGTGGCTGCAAAAGGAGCTCTGGAGAGGGCTGCATTTGGCAGCTGAGCAAGAGGGGAATGAGGCATACCTTTGAAGTGTGCTGGGAGAACAAGTCACTTAACCCTTTCACACAATTGCCTCTTGGGGAGAGTGAAATCCTGCTGCTTTCTCCTGCTAGGTGTTAGCTGGTCTTTGCTCTTTCCTCCCCTGAATGCAGCCTGTGCCTCTGAGAAGACCACCCCTCAAGAACACGTCCCAGAAACACTTGGCTGTTTGGAGCAACAACCAGCACAGGGTTTTTTTTGGAGTGCCTCTGAGTATTTTATGACCTTACAGTGTTCCGTGGAGTATGGTGAGGATGCATGCTGATAGTAACTTAATTAAATTGTCTTTTTTTCACAGTCTTCTTAGGGAACTTATTTTCTCTTCAGTGGCTTTAAAACACACCCAAACTGTTTTTGCAAAACACAAATTCCTGGATGGAAAATGTACTTTACCTCTCAACATTTTAGGAAAATCTTCATCTGGTAGAATATATTTTTGTAGGTTCCAGAGGTCTAAAGGCATAAGAAGTTTTTACTGCTTCCCATGGTGCAGGGGTCAGTTTGCAAGGGTAAAACACAGAGCAGAGGGGCAGAATCCCCTCTCTCCAGCTGCTGGCCACACTTCTGTTGCTGCAGCCCAGGATGCCATTGGCCTTCTTGTCTTCCAGCCCCCTGTGGGTCTGTCAGCTGCCTCTCATTGCCCTGTGTAGCTCCTTAGTCCTGCACTGACTGGTCTTGGATGCCTGTGTCTCAAAGTGAAGTCTTGGTGAAATCAAAGTTTTGCTGCTAGTACCTCCTCAGCCATCTTTCACAGTCTGCTTTCATATCTCATCTCTCAAAATGCAGAATTCTTTTTACCCACTGTTAATATTTCATTTTGGTGCCTTTGAAGAACTGCCAGGCTGCTGCAGAGCAGGAGTGACCTGAAAATCATTAACAGCACATCCATCCCTGAAATATCTCACAAAATAGCAGCTGTTCTTTTTGACAATTACTTTTAACAATAAAACCTTTTTTTTTTTTCTTTTTTTTTCTTATTTTTCCATACTTGTGTGCTAAAAAATCTGCTACTGGTACCAGCTTTCACATGGTCTATTCCTTCTGACTCCCCTGGAGAAGGGCTCATCTCTGCTGCAGCTACTGGGGGCCCTTTGAGGGCAACACTTTGCTGCAGGATCCTAAACAAGATTTTTTTTGGAAACTCCCTAAGTCCACGGGCTGCTGGTGAAAATACAGTCACACTTCTTGTGTTAGTGCTTGTTTTACACGTGCCTGACTCGTGGGCCTGGGTAAGCAGCTATTTCATGTAGCTTATGGGTAGAGTCAGAAGAATGATGCCATTTATCCCTAGAGCTGCCTCTCTGGGCCCTGCATGAGCACAGAATTCACCTCTCCTCACTCCAGGGGGTAGTCATCCTCAAAATTCACCGTACTTCTCTTCAGCACCAGTGATGCTGTTTGAGCTGTTGATTTCTATTTGTTTATTGTGCAAGTTCCAGCTTCCAGAGAGCTCTGGCCATTGCACTGGAGATGACTGGTCATATTTTCCTTCTTCTTGTGACTTATCTGTGTGTGGCTTTTCCTTTAAGGAATTATAGCCAAAGTGATGATGAAGATCTCCTTTAGAGGCAAGTGTATCAGCTTTTGCATCTCTTCAACAATGCATGTACAGCCAGAGGGCAAACCACATGATAATACCACACTAATTGTGTGTGTGTGCTAAAAATCCTCCTGTGAAAAATCCAACAAAAACAAAGCCTGACTCCCTCCTAATGCTATTGCTCAACCAGCCACCTCTGCTGCTTCTCACTGCCAGGGGAGTCACTCCATGGAGAGATGGGATTTGTGTGGTTTTTACAGGGAGCACTGACTCTGGATCTGGCAGAAAAGGATCATATAAAAGTAGGAAATTAGGGTCAGATCAGTGAGCTTTGATTCTCTACAAGCAAGGCTGCATTTTACAGGTTTTTTTTTTGCAGTTAGCTGGTAGAGTGAAGCATTTCTAGATTCCTGTGTTATCTGAGCCCTCTAAAACAGATTAATCCCACCTATCCCTCTCCGTAGCGATGGGACAGAGCCAGTGTGACTGACTTAGATCACATTTGACATGTGCTTAAGCTGCCATTGTTGCTGAAAAAGCAGTCTGTCTGTCTTCCCCTTTGTCTCAGCTACTGATTTCCCTCTTTCTGCTGGCTTGTGCCAGCACAGCTCTTTGCCTGCCCACAGGGTGGGCCAGGCCCAGCAGAGAGTGGCATCACACACTGACCCCCAGGCTGCCAGGGGTGGGCAGAATGGTTTGGCATGTTGAGTAACTCACCTCCATTAGGAATTGTCACAGAGCCTTGAGAGGAGTTTCATCAGCCCTGTGGGCACCACCACTGATGCTCAGGTAGGTGTTGGGAGAAGAATTCTTCAGCCTGTGGTGGCAGAAAATACTCATTTTGCTAGGCAAGGTCACTGGAGAGTCTAGAAGTTGCCTTTGTCCTGCCTCACTTGTAATACCAGAGCTGGTAAAGCATCTGCTTTGCTTAAAAACTCATAAAAATTCAGTGTATGTGTATAAATTACCTTTTTATTCAGTAAGAAATCTACTGTTCAATGCATCCACAGACTGGTTTGTTTTCACAGCAATCTCACACGTTATATATGTGCTCTCCTTGCCTCTCCCCTCTGCTGCCAGGCCAGTAAAAGTTGTTGGTTGTATTTTGGGGTATTTCAGTGGGGATCAGTGCCTGTCAGTAACTGCCCTTGAACGAGCTACATGATTTGTTTAGAGGTGATAAATGTGCTTGGGTGAGCAGCTGAAATGCTCACAGGACCACTTTTGATGTAGAACTTGCAGCAAGGCTTTCTGGAAAAAGTCTGTGTGATTAAGAGTCAACCAACTGAGGGAAAGATCACTGACTAATAATAAATCCCATTAAGTTATGTCCTGCTTCTGATAGGCCCTGATGTAAATATACAGGTATTCCCTATAAACAGAGGGGAAGGTTCCTTTCCCTTCCAGAGCAAACTCCCCCAGTTTCCCACACCACGCTGAGAACATTTCCTTCATCATCTCATTTCTGTGCACTAATTGCTGTAAAATTATATATATATATATAAAAATATACTCACAAACTTGTTTTGCTACCAGTTGAAACTGCAGAAGAGTGTCTATGTGCTGACCTGGATTTGGGGAGAGGAAAAGGGCCTGCTGGCCTAGTCTCCACCTTGACAACTTGCCACCAGGATGGGAGAGAGCTGCTGAAGCCTTGCTGTGTGTAATTGAAAAGGCTGAATGCCTGCAAGGATTCTTGGAGATAAGAGTTGTCTTTGAAAACATTTTAACTGGGGTCTGGCTCGTATCATTAATCCTTTCTGTACTTCTATTACTGTTGAAATTCTTATTTCTGGAGGGATTAGCCTGCAATGTAAATAGAGGCTGCAGCCTTTGTAAAATGTCTCTTTTTCTTGGTGTTTTATGTCAGTCTCTTTCAGACTTTTTATGTCCTTCTTGAGTATAATAAGATCCAGCTTTATACTGCGTGTAATCAGCAGATGCCCCGACGTTCTCTGGTGGCTGCAAGGACTGTGCTGTGCAGGGCACTCAGCTGGGAGCTGCAGTCCCCATTTCTGCCTCTCCAGTGTGACCAAGGAGCCAGGCTGGGGTGAGGATGGGCTGGTACCAAATCCACACCCAGCCAGGGGGGCTCCTGGGGTGACTTCTCTGCCCCGTGGGTGATGCTGGTGCTGTCTGCACGGCTGGCCCTGCTGGACCACCCCTCCTGGGCAGCTCCTGCCCAGCCCAGTGCTGGTGGGAGCAGGGAGCTGGACCCCTCCTCCCCAGCACAGCGTCGGGGGATGAGTAGCAGCCTGTGTGTCTGCTGGGAGGAGAAAAGTCCTTTCTCTGGACCAGTCCTGTTGTTCCTGTGATGGTTTGGAGACAGGCAGAGTGAGGGTGTGTGTGCCTGAAGCTTGCCTGCTCCTTTACACCCTGGGGTGTGCTGGTTCTTGTGCAGGGTGGCACGGGGCTGAACTGCTGCCAAGGTGTGACTGTGCTGGCTGACCTCACTGTGAAAGAAGAGGTAAAACAAAAAGTATAGCTCTTACTGTACAGTGGGCAGGCTGAGAATGATGAGTGAATGCAGGAGTAGGTATGGAAGAATTAAACTGGATGGACTGCAGGTGCCTCACAGCCTTTAGCCCAGACCTGCAGTCTGGGAGTTTAACTTGAAACTTGATGTTTTGATGAAGGATTTGGCAAAGTTTTAGTGTCTAAAAGAAAAGAGGGCAGTGTTTCAAGTGGAACACTTCAGTGTTGTGTTAAGCATTCAAATATATGTGTAGTTATTTTTTTTAACAAAAGCCAAAGTCTGAAATAAGACAGAGTGACTTGTTTGTATCTTAGTCACTTTCATGTTTGGTGTTCAGACAAACATCTGGAGTCACAGAACTCCTCAAGGCATGATTAACACCAACCTAGAGATTCCTTGGTGTCTGCTCCCAGTTATGAACTTATTTTCTGCCCCACACCTATATATGTTTTCACTATTTTTGGTTTAAATCTTGTTCTGTTATCTCTTTATCCCCAGCTACAGTCGGTGCTTAATAAGTGAAACCTTTGCAGAGTTCAGTGGTAGCTTGAAAGAGCACCCTGTTGGTTGTGCTGAGTGATGGATAGTTTCCCTGCCTGCTGCTCACTCCCCTGCTGGATTCACCCAGGGTGTGAGAGCCTCACAAAGAGAGGAGGGAACTGGAATCTGTTCTGAGAACAGCAGTAAGTAAAGCTGCCTTTCTAGTTGTTCTCTCAATTAGCCCCTAGGAGATTTTCCTGCTTCTCTAGTTCCTCTTGGGGATGTGTGACCTGGTAGCATATTGCTATAAATAATGATTTTACTGCTATCAAAGCAGGTACTGTGCACACACAAAGCCACATCTTCAGCATCTGCACTGGATGCTGTAAACACCAGTTCTTCAGGCAGGCTTCTCTCTGTCTCCCCTTTCCTGGTCTTCCTTGGTGTGCAGTGCTGACATCTCTCATCTCCATAACTTGGATTGTTAGTTTTCTGCTGCCCCTTGAAGTGAAATTGCCACTGAGTGGTGCAGAGCTCCCAAGCCAAGCAGGGGGGTGAGGAGCAGTGTGAAATTGTGGCAGTGGTGGGGGAAGGAGCAGAGGAATTGCTTTCAAGCTGGATAATACTCACTTAGAAGTGGGTTATTTAAAAGAAAAAAAGAAACTGGCCTCAAATGCATATCACAGGAGCCCCATTTAACTCCTTCCTTTGTCAGAGGCTGCAAGGGGAGCACCAGGAAAAGACTTAAACTGATTTTTGTTGTGTGCTCTAAAGCTTTGTGTCTCTACCTCCAGTCAGATGGGGACCCACTTCCTGGGGGCAATAGTCACAAGGATTTTTAGGCACTCAGCAACTACTGTCACATCCATATTTTTATTTTCTTTATTTTTTCAGGAGGTTTGACAAGCAACAGGCTTCGTACAGACAGGAAACAGTTTGCAGTTTGCATTGCTGTTCACGTGTAATTAACAGTGATTGATGAGAACTTTAATTTAGGCAGCTGCAAACTTGTGACTTTCTGCAGAGCAGATATGAACTTGCCCAACTGTAGACAGTCATCATTCACACCCTAAAATGTATTTTCAATCTGCACTAGTTTTTGTGAGCTGAGTGGTAGATCGTGTGCAGCCAGCAGCACAGATGAACCAAGTGCTTCAAATCCATAAAACATCCTGTTTTAAGTGTCAGACTTCCACTTCAAACTGTCTTGGTCTTCATTTTTCTGTTGGAACTCCAGGGATGACTTTGTCTGAAGTTGTGTCTTGGGTTCAGATGTGTAACTCTGAAGATGTTGCTGCCAGTCTTGACCCGTGCTGCTGGTCACCCAGCTCGGGGGCAGCTGGAGAGAGCAGGGTGTGCACTGGGGTTTTGATGTGTAGATGCTGTGTGATTTAGGTGGTGAGGTCAGACTGCTTGCTGTAAACTGTTGGCAAGGCTTATTTCACAAAGAAGTCACTAGGTCACTAGGACAGGGATGTTTAGGAGAAGGTCACTCTCCCTGGAAATGGCAGGAGCTGCTCTTGGAGCTGCCATCCTCTGGCAGGTAGGAGGGGTAACCCCTAGGCTGCAGAGCCAGGATTGCTCAACCCAGCTGTGGGATAACCCCTGGGGTGTAGGACCAGGAGAGCTCAGCCCAGGCAGCACTTTTAGCCCTGGAGGAATAAAAGCATTCCTGTGTTCCAGGCTTCAGCAGTTACCTGTCCTCCAGCAGTCTGTGCTGAGCTGGAGCAGCTGCTGCCCCAGTGGAGGGAGCAGAAACTCACCCTGGTGTGAAATTGCTGCACTGCCCTCCCATTCATTAGGGTGATTTCGTTACCAGCCACAGGCTCTGCTGAATAACAACAAGAAATGCTGCTCTGGGAGTGTCACCTGAAAACCACAGCAAGACACCTGGGGAGCTCCAGAGGGGGTCTTTAGGGTCCATCCCACAGTACCTGTGACAGCTCTGTCGGCTGATGGAGCAGTGTTCCTGCTTGAAGGTCTGGGACAAGGCAGAGAGGAGGTTCCTGACTGGAAATAGAGGAAAAAGTGGCCACTGGATGCACCTCCCACTGGTCTGGCAGGTGGGTTCCCAGCAGGGTGCTGTCCCCTGGTGTTTGCCACAGGGAGCAGAGCTGGCACCCAGACCACGAGTCCCAAGCAGGGGCTTAGCTCTGCTCAACCAGAAATGACCCAGTGAGCAAGTGGAAACTTGCTCTGCTATTTATTCCTCTTCCTGACGTGGGTTTCATCCCAGAGGTTGGGTTTCAGACAGCTCTGTCTCCCGTGGTCTCAGTGCTGCAGCACCAGGGGACCTGAGTGTGGCTGGAGACCCTCTGGGTAGCCTTAGGGGGGCTGCTGCTCAGCCCCCTGTGCTCAGATCCCTGCTGCATCTTGTCTGGGAAGCCCTCAGGACATCCCTGCCCCAGTCACACCTGGAGAGCAGCAGGGCTCTGGTACCTGCTTTGTCAACCCAACGTGTGGAGTTTTCCTCTGCAGGTTTTGCTGTGGTCTGTTGGTTCCTGATATTTAAGCCTAAAACCACAGGTGAGCTTTTCTCACTCTCCTCTTTAAATAATGCTGGGCTTATTGATTTGATTAATTGCATGTCAGTCAAGCACTTTTGAGTCTGTTTACAGTGTAAAATAGCAATTATTCTATTTAAAGAAAGTTCTTTCATTGCAGTTACAAGGTCTTGTTTCATTATTTTTACTTAGAATCATATCTAAAAAAAAAAATATTTAATTTTCTTCACCTTGAAAATAATTTTTAGAGCATGCTTTAAATATGCTATAATATATAGCATAAAATAAATGTTGAAGGCTTTAAATAAAATACTTTTCTTAGCCAAGGTAGCTGTTTAACTCCTGTTCTGTTGTGTTGAGGATAAGCAGCCAGGGAAGGTGCTGGTGCCTGCCCAGCTATTGGAGGAACATTCAGGTTGTCAAAGGCCTGTCCTGTGATAATTGTGTGTCCCACGGGTGGAATTTCTGCCACAGCCATGGGTGAGCAGTGTGTGTGTGTGCAGCAGGCAGCAGGGGGGTCACTCAGAGAGAACAACCTGGGATTCAGAAGCATCTGCAGTGCTGAGGTGAATGGATAAACTTCACAACTTCCTTCTTGTAGCAGGAATATATCCATTTAATTCCCAGCAATCAGCAGCTTTACATTTTCTTTCACAGGTTGGATGTTTGGTGGGTGGGGTTTTTTTTGGCAAAAGCCTGTTGGGGGGCCAGAAATGCCCCCCCTAAGGAGAGAGTGGCACTAATTAGCTGGGCAGTGGCACTTGACCTGGCACTGGGAGCTCTGGGCTGCTGCTGGGATCAGTTTTCTGTGAGCCCATGAGGCTCTGCCTGGCACCAGCCCTGCTAACAGCCTCAGGTGCCACCCCTCTGTGACTGGTGGCACTGGCATTTGGAGGGGCACTGGCATTTGGAGCACACAAGCCCGTGTGTGAAACACCAATGTGCAGTGGCTCAGTGTTGGGTGGTTCTCCCCTGGCTCCCAACCAGTCTCAGGGGCTGCTTCTGACTTCTTTGCATTGCTGGTTTTGTGTTCTGAAGTCAGGTGCAGTGCTCACAAGGCAGATATTTGAATATCCCACTCTAATTTCTGATTAGATACTTAAACCAAGGTGGACCCAGGACAAAAGCAGAAGCCTGGTGTGTCTGTGACAGAAAAGCCAGCAGCTTGGAGGAGAAATGTGGTCATCAGGATACATGGATGTGGATTCTTGCATGGCATTGGTGATGGCATTGCGCTGGGA
This sequence comes from Ceyx cyanopectus, assembly GCA_013401355.1. Taxonomy (NCBI): domain Eukaryota; kingdom Metazoa; phylum Chordata; class Aves; order Coraciiformes; family Alcedinidae; genus Ceyx; species Ceyx cyanopectus. The sequence goes on along the minus strand of VYZU01018892.1, from coordinate 14,689 downwards.
AGAAGTTCTTCTGGTCACCCTACAAAAATAGGCTGCAGAAAAATGAAGGTTTCTCAACAACTGAAGATCTAGAAACCCTGTTTTGTAGAGGTCTGAGAAGATTCACCTTAAAAACTGTGGCTGGGGATTGAGGCACCATCATCTCCTTGCTCTAGTTTTATGGTTCTCATTATAAAATTCTATTTTCAGAATCTAATTAAATTAAAATACTTGCCATGTGCAGAACACCTTATAATTTTGAGCTACTACCTTTTCTCTGCAGGAGAAAGACAGGGATCCTGCCTGGTTTATGTTTGTGCAGACTCAGATACCATGTGCTCTTGCTTCTCCAAATGTCAAGTGGTTTTGTGGTAGCTCGAGCAGTAGTCTCACATTTGCTGGTGTTCCATCACAACGGGATGATTCAGTACTTTTTTTTTCCCTTAGGAGAGGAAGAAGAAAGCAGCAGACCCAGCAAAATCAGATCTGTGTAACTGGGAACGTGTTTGATTTTTCTAGGAGGTGTTTATTGTCAACCTGCTCGAGGTGCTGATCTCCCCTGTGCCAGAGCTGGGCAGTGTGTGCACTGGAGTGCCCAGCCTGCCTGGGTGTGTGTTGCTGTGCTCAAGCCAAAGAATGATCCCTCTGCATTAGTTCAGACTCCAGTCCAGGGCACAATGCCCTTTGCTTCAGATTTTTTCCCCCCCTCAAAGTGTCTTCTTATTGTTTAGCCTCACCGTCTCAGTGGAGAATGATAAGAACTCTTAAAATATTATTTTTTGATATAGGAAAAAAACCAAACCAGCCTAACAGTAGTATGTGATGCTCTGACTCTTTTATTCTGTAGGTCAGTAACAGATCCACGAGATGGAAAGAGAGTTGCACTCAAAAAGATGCCCAACGTCTTCCAAAACTTGGTCTCTTGTAAAAGGGTCTTCCGGGAGTTGAAGATGTTGTGTTTTTTTAAGCATGACAATGTAAGTAAATCCAAAGTGATTTTGAAGTCTTTGATAAAGCCTAATTGTGAAATGGAGCTATCTGTAACAAAAGTTTTGTTTTTTTTAAGTTACAGGCCATCTAAAATGCTTTAAAATCTCTCAAATTTTGCTGCTTTCACATATCCAGGAAACTCAGATATCACTGCTGCAAATACCATAAAAAATGAAATGATCAAGAATCAAAGGATATTCTTAATTTCCTTTCCAAAACGTTTGCAAATAGGCAGTACATGTCCCCCTAATCTTGTTTGAGGCTTTAGATAAATATCAATGTGCACAAAGCTCTGCCAGCTGGAGGTGCTTTCTCTCCCAAGCCAAGGAAGTGTTTTGTCCTGAGAGGGTGGAAATTCTCTGCTGCTGCTTTTATACCTTTTGGAAATAAACCAGTTTTCATTGAGTAGATAAATTTATGCTTTTGAGATAATACTTAAAAATTAATTGATAAATAACAGCTGGAAAAATTTCTGCAATTAAAAAATAAAAAGAGGGAAACTGTGTCTATGCAGAATATGTGACTTGGTGGGTTATTAAATTCACAGGTCTAGGGAGAGAACATCACTCTGGGGGGTAGAATAAAGCAAAGCTCTGTAGGAAAGGTGCAGCCTGACTGTGTTGGAAAGGGATTTGGTTTTGTTTGCCTGGGACAGGTGTTGATCTTGTGTGGTGTTTCCTAGGTGCTCTCTGCCCTCGACATACTCCAGCCTCCACACATTGACTATTTTGAAGAAATGTATCCTAAATATAAAATAGAGCATCTTGCCTGAGGTAGGTGTCCTTCTGATTAGCTTGGAAACTGCAAGTAGCTGGTGGAATCTGCAGCAGAACTACAAAATCCTTCAGCCCATATCCAGTTTTCTTTAAAGTGAATCTTTACTACCAAAAGCTCTCAGTTATTGTTCACATTGCAGATGAAATGGTGCAGGATTGAGCATGAAGGTTTGAATGTGGAAGAGCTGGTGCATGCAAGGTGTTGTGGTATTTAATATACTTTATTTTTTATGTATGTGGGGAAAAAACTCTTCACTGGAGTCCTGCCCATAACAACGTTAAGATTATTTGCAGAGTTTTGTGAGGTGTTCAGATCACAGGCTGTTAGTAACTAAATATCCTTTGTAGACCTCAGCAAAAGTGATATTTTAGAGAGCAGATAATGAAATATCCTCACACATTGACATTTCCATGATCAAATTAGCATTTCAGTACAGGGATCTGAGGTCAGCTAATAGACTTCTCTGTTTTCTGTGGGAAACCCCAAAAGCAAACACTGAAAATTAAACTAGAATTGTTGAAAGTATCTCTTGTGTCACAGCACGTTCAGTCGTGTGGCATCTCATCATCCTGCTGCTCCCTTTACACTTTTGGTTGCTGTCTTTCAAGTTTACAATTCACAACTAAACTGCAAATTAGAACTGCCTCCCAAACCCAGAATTGCTTCCAAAAGAAGGAGGTGTGTTTAAAAGCTGGTGATTTTAGCCCAAGTGCAGCATGGTTTGCTGACTGAAACACGTGCATTGGTTGACAGCGTTCCCACTCCATGGCTTTTTTGTCTGAATGTCAGAGAAAGCTCTGAAATTCTGCTCTGTTGTTTCTTCCATGTGAACAGCACGTGAGCAGTCTTCAGAAACTGGATTTTGGTTACTTGCACCAGTTCAGCACCCTCATTTGGTAACAAGTCATGTGAGTTCTACATCAGATCTAGGTTAAGGATTACTCCTTCCGTGTAATTGTACAGTCAAGAACATTGAAATGGGGTAAGATTATTTTTATGAGCTTGGCTGCTGCCAGGTTTTGAATATAAAACCAGAAATGTTAGTTTCCTTCATGGTTAGCTGATTTTAAGTCATTCTGACTAGTATTTTATAGGGCTGTGGTTTTTTTAGTTTGTTTGAATTTCTTGACTCTAATACTGGTAGCAGAAAACTCTTTCTTTGTGTAGTCTTCTTTTTCCTTTCTTTTGAAGTAATTACAGTGGGTACACTCATGACCCTGAAGTTCACTAGAAGAATGAATGAAAAGGTGTTTCACTTGGTATGCACATTTTTAATTTCATGTGCTCCTGTTTACTGGAGTATAAGAAGAACTTTTGTCAGTCTCACTGACCTGGAAAGATTTTAATAGTGGTAAAAACAAAGCTGTGCAGCAACTCCTTCCCTTTATGAGGAGGTGAAATCACTCTTTTCTGACATACTACAGAGTAAATTCCTCATCTTTGTAGGGTGGACAGGGGCAAGGTGAGATTTGTTTCCCAGTGAAAGGGACAGTGACAGCACTATGGGGCACCAAGCAGTGTTTCTCATCATCCCTGTTCTTTCACAGTCTCCTTAGAGAGGATTTCCTTGTTGAAGTGCCCTCTGAATGTCACCACCTCAAGTTCCTCTGGGCTGACACACAAACAAATTGGAGAGGGACCTGCAGGATTAAGAGGATTAGTGAACTGCACAGAAGGCTGCAGGTTAGCAATTTGCAGCTGGCAACACAGCAGCTGATGCTGTTGGATCAGGCAGAATTGCTCCTGGATTCTCACTAGGTGATTCTCACGAGACCAGAGTGGCCTGACGTGCTTCTCACTAGTGACAACGTGGTGCTGTGACTGCCAGCCAGCTGTGGGAGAGTCCTGCCTGCCTGCTGGGACAGCCCTGTGCCCCTTGTAACACCAGGGTCTCTGGGTTACAGCTCTGCCTTACTCAGCAGCAGTTTAATGCCTTCATTTCAGCATTTAGCACATCGTGGCTGCAGAACCTTGCTCTTGGTGCCAGCTCTGCCTGGATGTAAGTGTATTCACATCCCCAAAATGCTGTCTTGTGAGACAGAAGTGTAGACAGGCACTCTGCAAGCTGGTGCAGAAGGGGTTTAATCAGCAGGAGGCCAGCTCTGCAGGGTGACCTTGGTCCACAGGCCCTCCCTGCAGTGAAAGTGCATCCCGGGCAGCTCCAACCTGGCACAGCCTGGCTACAGAGCTGAACAGGCTGTGAGTTCAACAAGGAGCTCTCTGCCCACTGCAGTTTGCATTTCATAAGAGAATGCACCAAGAACAGGTGCCACAGTGAGCATATCACCTGTGATATGCCAGGCATGATACAGGGTGAGGATGATCTAGAAATCCCTCTGCTGGGAAGCCATAAGGTGTGCAAAGAGAAGAGAACAGAGGTGGCATCCAAAACTGAGCTTGATATGGTTGTAATGTCAAAACAAGTATAACTAGAGTATAAACAATAGGAGAAAACCCCTTGTCCCTGCTTTATAGAAAATCCTGGAATGGGTGAGAGGTTTGGTTTGATTCAGTTATTTGAAAAAAAAGCAAGTTTCTGTAAGAAAAATGGGATGTGTCACACAGATAGACACCCCCACTGCTAGCAGCCAGTAATCCACCTACCCCACAGCTTGTTCCCAAAATGCTGACCTCCAGAAAAGGCTGTGGGGCTGAGGTTTGAGGTGTGCAGAGAGCTGGTAAAGAAGGGTGAGGGTGCCACCTCACGGGGTGTGCTTCACTCCTTCCTAAAGTGCCCCCGTCACCTAACACTCCCCAGCTCAGCAGCTCTCCCCGCCAGCAGGGTAAGAGAAAGTTCCTCTGTGCTGTGCATTTGCCTTGAGAGTGATTCTGAAGCCAACTGGTACATCTGTAGTTCTAATTTGACACAGCTACTTCACTAATGACCCCTGTCTGCAGCAGTTGCTACCCGGGAGCATCTCTCAGCGTTGCCCGTAGCCAGTGGGTCCTGTGGCTCAGCTCAGAGGAGAAACCTGCAGGTACCTGTTGGAGGAGCTGATGGAGACCCCAGAGGATCCCCCCAGAGCATCACCCCGTGGTGCTGTGGTTTGGCTGGACACTGCAGTGGGCTCCAGGGTGAGGCTGCTGTCCCACCCCGCTCGGGCTGGGTGAGAACTGCCCTGTCTGTGGAAGGCAGGAGCATCCCCAGGAGCTGCTTTTGCTCTTGTTTAGAGCCCCTCATTAAATTATCCAGAGACAATAATCAGATAGCTGCTGTTCAAGTTAATGGCACCTCTGAGCCCCTGTCAAGAGAGCTTTATTTAATGCGCAGCAGACCTGGAGTGGTGCAGGTGCCATTTCAGGCCCTCATTTAATTTAAGCTGCTTTAGTTGGCATGGCAACTAGTTGAGACATCTGGGAGTCATTATGGTTGGGATTGAGATTTAGGAGGATTTGTGGTGTAGCAAAACAAAAATCTCATCGTGATAAAGTGTGGAGTAATGCTTTGGGGTTTTTGAAATATTTGAAAATTGAAATGTAAAGATTTCTTCCAGCCATAAGGTAAAAAATAAATGCTAAAAGGCTGGTATAAATATTTAAGAGGGTGTTTACAAAAGGAAAAGAAAAATGGAAGGACTAGAAATTATGGTACCCCAGGGCTGGATTATTTATTATTTCTGAATGCAGTTTTAATTTGAGGCACCTGTTTTTTGTCCAAAAATTGCCAGTTTTAAATGGAAATGGATTTTTTTCATGGCATGCTGATGGAAGGTGCGGAATTTGGCTGAGAGGCAGGTAGGGTTTGCAGAGCAGCAGGTGGAAGGAGAGCACTGGTTGGGTAGATGTGAAAGAAAATGGAAGTTTTCCTGTGTTTATTGGAAGTGCAGCTTGACCTGGTGATGCTGCTTCAGTCGCTTGTAATTTGTGGCTTATTGATCTTCTGGAAAAATTTAAAGGTTTCAAGATGCCATAAATGACACTAAAGTTTTATTTGGTCTTCCGAGTTGTGATTTCACTTTGGAACAATTCTGTAATAACTGCCTTAATGCAAATACTCCTCACTGAGTAATCTCTCTCAAAACCCCTTTATTTTCATCCTCACAAGACTCTGGACACTTGACCTCTGGAGAAACTATTCTTTTTCACTCAATAGCTCTGACCTGTAAGAGCTCAGATTCCTAGGAGTCAGAGTCAATGTTTCAGGAGGTTGTGTGCTGGAATTCCTGCTTTTGCCTTAACTGATAAACTGAAGATATGTTGTCACTGAATTGATGCAGAGTGACCTCCATAAGATCATCGTCTCTCCTCAGCCACTCAGCTCGGATCATGTCAAAGTTTTTCTTTACCAGATTTTAAGAGGTAATTTATTTTCTTTTCTTCTGAACTTAATGCGAAATATTTAAAATCAGAAATATTTACTGCTAATAATATTTAGTAGTAGCAGTTTTCTCTCTGTTTCTTAATGTTTTACTCTCAAGACATCCTTATTGTGAATGTTTCCCATGGAAACCTTTTTACTTACTATTAGGAATGATTAACAGCATTAATTATTCTAGTTACAAGGATGTGGCAGCCCTGCTGCTGTCCCTCACAGTGGTGGGAAACGAGTCCATTTGGAAACTTTTGTCCAACAAATGGGATTTTGCTGCTTGACTTTTGGACTTCTGATTGGTGTTAGTCCAGTTGCCTTTGATCTTCTAAGTCCCTTCCAATCCCTAACATTCTATGATTCTATGAAATGGAGTTATTTGAGTATTTTCACTGGAATAAGCCAAAAGTAAACAGTCATTTTCATCTGGTAGCAGATTGCATCCATAAAGAGCAGAGCAAAGAAATCTAAATTATATCCAGAATTAGCAAGGGCTACTCCAGGTAGGTACCTGCTGTGCTAGAGAAAAGTTTTACACTCCTAAAGGACAAAAAGCATTTGTGGCTCTGTGAGTTTGATGCCTGGGAACATGGAACCACTTTCTCTGCACATGGCAAAGCAAAACTGCCAGTTCAAGCTTGTTACTGGAACTGGCACTGCCTCTGCCCAGACATTTGACCCCAGAGCTTGGTGTTCCCCAGTTTCATGCCACTGTTTGTTTTTTTTCCTCTATCTGACCCTACTCAAATTCTGGCCATGTTTCCATTCTCCATGCTGCATGAACAACTTCACATGGGGGTGCCCTGCTGCTGTTCCCAGGGGGGTGCTTTCTGCTGTACCCTCTACAAGCTCAGGACCAGGGGCTGAGGACAGAAGAATCACAGGGCAGCTCAGGGTTGCTGCCTCTCCCAACCCCTAATGTGAGTGGAGACATCCCCAGGGGTACCAGACTCTGCACTTCGTTAGCTCCAGCTCTCAATTAAACTGCTCCAGTGAAGCAAAGAGCCCAGGGTTTGCTGTGGGTTGGGCCTGGATTCTCTTCACCCTTTCTTCTGTTACCTGCTGCTGGCTCATCAGGTTTTATTTTGGAAAAAAAAAACCCAAAACCACCCCACCAATATGCAAATGATCTCGGGTTCAATCTGAGTTTATTTCTGAAGTGCAGCTGTTACCTAGGAAATTAAGTCAAATTTTAGTGCTGCAGAAGTTAAAACTGTTACTTGGAAACAGAGCAGCACGAGTTCCATGTCAATATTGCAGTGCTGTGACAGCAGAGCATCCATCTCAGCACCAGGGAGGGGATGTTTTGAGCTCCTGTTGTTGTGTGGAAAAGGGTGATTTGCTCTGCCTGGTTCATATGCTCCAAAACTTTTATCCTTTCATTGGGTGTCTGCTAGAGACTGGAAGTTAGGATGATACTAAGGTCAGGAGTTGCAAAACCTTCCAAGAAAAAAAGACTTAAACTGTTTCTAAAAGGAAAACTGGTGTTTATTTTAATTTTGTTTAATATTTCAGGTCTGAAATATCTCCATTCTGCTGGCATTTTACATCGAGACATTAAACCAGGGAACCTCCTTGTGAACAGCAACTGTGTTCTTAAGGTGCTGCTTAAATTTATTGACAATGTCCATATGTGTGTGCTGCTCATTAGAAATCACTTATTGGTTTTTAATAACATTTAATGTGAGCACTTTTCCTGAAAGTCATGTTAAAAGAAAAAAAAATCCCACAAATTATTTAGAAATTATAAATGAATCAAACCTCTCCCTTTCCCCTTTATTCCCTACCCCTGCTGCACTGTCAGGTTCAGTGTGTGGGTCACAGCAAGGGTGACTTCACCACACCAGAGACCCTTCCATTAACTTCTGGGGCACAGGAAATTCTGGAGGGTTTGGGCACCATGTCTAAAATAAAACCACTATCTAAATATAATATAAAAACAAGTTTTTAAACTTAAACTGATTGCTGAGCATTCTGACAGTGTTGGTGTGTTTTCTTAACCCATCTGGTTCAAGAAACTTACGAATTCTGAAAGGCTGTAACATTTTAAGGCACATCATACCAAATGTAATCTGCTTTGGGATGAAATATTCTGTACCCAAAAGTTGGCGTTATGTATTTATTTATATTGGTGCAAAGGTATTTTTTAATATATATATATTTCAGATGATAAATAGTGCAATGCCAACTGAGAATATAGTGTGATTTCCAATAAAACTGTGTTATGTTGAAGTGGAATAAATCAGCATCACTTCTGCCTGTGCCCCCTTCCCTTTGCTCAGCAGTTACCAGCAGCTGACCCCATCGATTGCGAAACTGGGACGTCCCCCTTCCCTAGCAGAAGGCTGCCTCTTTGAAACGCATTGTTTTGGTTATTTTAATTTCTTTATTTGCCTTCTCAATTTAGATTTGTGATTTTGGATTGGCCAGGGTGGAAGAATTAGACGAATCTCGCCACATGACTCAGGAAGTTGTCACTCAGTATTACCGGGCGCCTGAAATCCTGATGGGCAGTCGCCACTACAGCAATGCCATTGACATCTGGTCTGTAGGATGTATCTTTGCAGAGTTACTGGGCAGAAGAATATTGTTTCAGGCACAGAGCCCCATACAGCAGGTATCATTAACTCTCCCTGTGTTGGTTTTTTTCCCCCTAACTGCATGATTTCAAGGAATCACCAATCTGGTTCAGCCTCAGACTTGTGTTTTGCTTGGTTTACACACAGGGAGGAAACAAGCCACTGTGAAACACTCAAATGGAATCCTCCAGACAGCACTGCAATTCTTACTAACCTTATTATTTAACTTTTTGATTCACTTGAGGTTAACCTTTGCTTTTGAAATTTTTTTTTAATCCCCTGTAATATCCAGGTGGCTGTTCAGCCTGCACCCCCAGAATGCTGCTGTCACTCACTAGTTTACTTTTTCTATTTGTAAATACACTGATTTCTTACTTAGCAGCCTCACATGTCTGGTTCTCAATCCTATATTTCCCAGATTTAAAAACCTGGATTGTTTTTTCCAGTCATTTCCCATGGGGTTACACGGTGTGGTGTGTAACCAGCAACCAGCAGTGTTTCCAGTGTCACACCAGCAGGCAGCTGCTTTTCCTGCCCAGGAGCCTGGGTGGGGGTGAGGGTGGCACTGGGGGTGGCAGAGGGGGTGGCAGTCCCAGGGCAGAGCTCTGCAGTGGCAGCCACAAGGGAGCTCTGGGAACCAAGGTGCTGGTCTGACCATGGGCAAGGCTTTTCTCTTTGAATTTATTGGGCTTGGCTTAACACAGGAGGTTTATTTTGGTTGGCTCCCTTCACTGGAGGAGCCCATGCAGAGGCTGTTGTAGAAATGAGGTGAAATTTGCCCATTGCTTCCCAAAATGAAGGTGAATGAAATACCATTTCATTCAGAGTTGAGGCCAGTTTTAAACACAGCAGCATTTTTTCCCTTTTTAAGGAAGCTTTTATTTTGCTGATGACCAGCAACACTTCTTTTCCTTCCTCTGCTGATGGATAGATTTCTGTATTTTATAAACTTATTTTCCTGGTATATTGCTCTGTGACATCCTGCTCAGGCAGGAGGATTGGACCAGATGATCTTTTGAGGTCCCTTCCAATCCCTAACATTCTGACACTGAAATTTTTAATATAGTATGTTTGTACTGTGGTTCTGAGGGGTTTCTTTCCCATTTTCTATATTTTTACTCCTGTTGATGGTGAACTGTTTTGTGTAATGCAGTAACTGACCTGTTTGGGGGGTGATTTTGTGTGTACACATCAATATGCAACGCTGACATTCAACTGAGAATATCTGAGGTTTAACACACTACTACCACCACCACCCAACGGTCTTCTTGCTGATGCAGAATTGACTTTTAACTCAGAATCAAGCCAGTAGATAAAATCCTCCCCCAGAGCTGGAACAGCAGCTCTGCTGGGGCTTTCCCTGCAACGCCCAGCGTTTGTGTCGGCCACCCCCGCGTGCCCGCTGCGCTCTGGGGGCCGGTGCTGCACCCCCTGGGCTCTGGGGGCTGGTGCTGCACCCCCTGGGCTCTGGGGGCTGGTGCTGCACCCCCTGGGCTCTGGGCTCCGAGCTCTGAGGCCTGTGCTCTGTCCCTGCAGCTGGATCTGATCACAGACCTGCTGGGCACGCCGTCGCTGGAGGCCATGAGGACGGCGTGTGAAGGCGCCAAGGCTCACATACTCAGGGGTCCTCACAAACAGGTACTGCTGACACCCACGGGCACAGGGGGGCTGCTGCACACCCTGCTGGGTGGGCACAGGGGGGGCCTGCTGCACACCCTGCTGGGTGGGCAGGGGGACAGGCACCAGGGCATGGGGTGTCTGCTGCACACCCTGCTGGGTGGGCAGGGGGACAGGCACCAGGGCATGGGGTGTCTGCTGCACACCCTGCTGGGTGGGCAGGGGGAACAGGCACATGGGCACGGGGTGTGTGCTGCACACCCTGCTGTGCGTGCAGGACAAAGTCTTACATTTAAGGGCTTATGGTGGCATGAGATGCCAGTGAAAGTTTACAGTGCAGTTCAGAAGACCCAGAGGGGCTGCTGTGATGGTAGGACCAGTACAAGTGGAAATCACCCAGATCCCTGAACAGAACAGCCCAGCTCCATCACCAGAGGGTCCCCTCACCTCTGTGCACTGACCAGAGCTGTTCATGAGATACTGCAAACTGAGATACAACACTCTTCATAACTAAAGTAAAAGATTCTTTTTTGTTTTAATCCAACAACCCCAAACAAGCCAGGGAAAAAAGGCAGGGTAGTGTCATTGCACTGGGTGGGCAACAAACAGGGTAAATAAAACACAGATACAGAGAGATGCTTATGCAGGAAACCCCAGTGTGGCACTAAAGCAGTGTGCCCATCCATTATGGGCATTATGATGATTAGTAGATAATAAAAATTAGCAGAGTTAATAACCTGCACATGTTAACTACTGGGAAGATCTGATGTATTAAGTTTGCATCTTTATTTTCTGCCTGTTGAAGTCATTTCTCACATGTCTACTCACCACAATAGTAGTTACCATAGAAATGAGCACTGAATATATATCCTGCTATATTATTAACACAGGGGAGTTCTGCCTCCTTGGCACTTTTGATTCACTACATCGAGTTGTCTCTATTCCATTTTATGGCAGGTTTTTCTTCTTTCAACATTAATAATGGGAGGATTTCCTTGAGACTTTACCAGTTTTAAAACAAATCAAGTCTTATTTTTTTTTGCTATCACATGCTACAAAACTTGTAACTTTTAAGCCTGTAGTCCTGCACTTTCAAGGTTTGGGAATTTTTATATGATAAAAGATGGGAGAAATACTTCAGATATAGAAATACATGCAGGTGCTTTTTTTGGGGGGGTTTGCACCCTGATCATTTGATAACTGTCATTTCCAAAGTGCAGTGGATCAATTACTCTGGAATGTGATGGTTAGCCCTGTTCACTCTGCTCAAGCTGTTCCATCAGGGATTGAAGCAGTACAGGAATTTCTTCTGGATTTCCACTCCCTGTTCTCTGCAGACCCCTGAAACAGTGTCTCTTGACCCCTTGGATGCTGGGAATGCTAAAAACTGAGTGAGCTGAAATGATATCAGATGGTTTCCAATGCAGATTTAATGTCCCATAGCCACAAGTCATAGGAATAAACTCTGAGCAGGTAGTTCTGTGTCTGCTGTTGTTCATGGGGTGCCACAGAAGTGTTGCTGATTCTTCTGTGGTCTCAGCTTCAAGCATGCAAACCCGTGGCCTTTCATCTTTTAAAATGCAGATATTGCTGGTTATAAATAGCTAAATGTTACCAGTTTCTTAATTAGATTAATAGGGAGAGAAGCCCAAGTTGGAAACTGGTGATTACTCTGTCACACAATCTGTTTTTAATCCACGTAGGTGAGCACAGTGGGAGTGAAGGGGTAAAGCATTTTGCTGCTTAATGCAAAAAATAAGATTAATTCCTGAAGTTCCTGACTTACCAAACAACCCACCCCACTGTGTGGTGGCATGGTGCAAATTTACATACTATGTAGACTTCTCTGGCAGAGTGGTGCTGGAAGATTTCACTTCAAACCCAGTTTGAGTGCATTGCTCAGGTTGCTCCACGGGCAGCCCTGGGAGAGCCTCTCACCACATTCCCAGGGCACTGCCAGGGGTGGTTTGGACTTCACTGGCAGTCACGTGCTGACCCACTTGTGGGAGTAAAACCTCCTGGAGGTCATTCCCTCCCTGCCTTGGTCCTGGCATCCTCTGCTCGGGGAGAGAGAGGCCCAGTGGGATGCACTTTACTGGGGAAAAGCCAATTGCAATCAAATCTTGCAGCAATTCAGTTTTTAGCTGTTTCCCCTGCCCTTGCTCGTGCTCTTGTCAGGGCATTTCTTGTTAGGTTGTTAGGAATTCTCTTTGCAGCAGAGCCTGGCCTCCTGTCTACAAGGTTCTTCTTTTCTTTGGGGTTTTGCTTTCTTCTCAGTGTGAAAATTGAGACTCCATTTCCCCCATCTTTTTTTTTTGTGGTTTTGGGCTTGTTTTTTTATTTCCCCCTTCACTTCAGACTAACTGATGCCTCGTTGTGCAACACTTCTCTTACTCTGAAGAGAAACTGCAGTGCACTCCACTGCCATTCTTCAAGCTAAACAGGAATTGGAGTAGAATCAATTAAGCAGGAATATCTTTTACTTGATTTTTTGGAAACTGACATTGTTGTGGCTTCAAAAAAACCACATTCTCATGTGTTCTCATTCTCAGTTCTCATGAACATTCCCATGGCAGCCAACTTCAGGTGGTCCTTGGCACTGTGGGGAGGGGGGTTGTCTCTCCATTTCCCTTCCATAGTGTTAACATGGAATTCCAGATCCCAGGGAGACTTTTCAGGCCAAGGGAGCATGTGCAGCTGGCTAAGTTGCTGTTTGAGACCCTGTTGCAGCATCACTTGCCCAGGCACTGTGTGGCCCCCCTCCTGCCTGTGCCAGGGTGTTTGTGCTAAAACCAGAGCCCCTCAGACTGGGCTGGTGTGTTTGTGGGTGTGAAAATCCTCTGCAGGGCTGGTTTGTGTGGGGCTACCTGGAGCAAGAAGCACGTGGCTGCTGCCAGCTCCGAGCTCCCCCAGTGCCACCCTGTGAGGAGGGGAGTCCCCAGCCCCCCTCCCCAGCCCCTCAGGCTGCAGCACTTGGCCTATTTATCGCTCTGCAGAACGCTGGGTGCCTGAAGGTCATTTTAATTGTGCTGGATGTCACTGTCAGTTAGCTGTGGATTGCCTGGGTGAGGAGCAGCAGAATAATCCATAACTCGACAGTGGCTGAGATCAGAACAATGAAATGCTGGAAGTGATGTGGTTCATCAGACCCCCGAGCAGCTGCAGCTCAAAGTGGTGCCCGTATAGGGAAAAAAAATAAATATATATATATATATATAATTTATTATTTGTCCAGGGATTTGATCTGAACTAAGGGGAAAATTAATCAATGAGATCTCTTCTACAGTCACTAAGTGTTCTTAGTGGTTGTCTTATGGAGAGCCCTGGGTAGTGCACGTCCTTCCCTGCAAGAAGTTGTCCTTGGTGTCTCCACCACCACGGGTGCTGCAGAGAGTGTTTGTGCTGATGGATCTGACAGGACAACTCTACTTCTCTCTCCCTTTCCCCTACAGCCATCCCTTCCTGTCCTATATACACTTTCCAGTCAAGCTACACACGAAGCAGTTCATCTCCTTTGCAGAATGTTGGTCTTTGATCCAGTAAGTATGATTTAAAATTGCCTCTAATACTTCTTGTTTAACAGTTTTTTTGTTGTCTGCTGCTGAAATGACAGTTTGAAGTCAAGGACTGCTCTAACTGACCTGCCTCTACCTTGCATTTCAGTGCTTTGGGGTCTGTAAAAGGTGTAAAAATACCAATTTATAATTAATTTTCCCCTGGAACGGGGGTTTTGCATTTAAAATCTAGTGGTCTTTTGAAAGCTACTCCAGAGTGGGAAAGACGAGGGTGTTCATGAATCATGCTGCCTTTTCCTGGCTAGGTGTAGGTAGCAGAACATCAGATACTTTGATGCAGTTCTAATTAGAGACGTGTGGGTGTTCATGGTCTTGCAATACACACAACATTTCCTTCTGCATCCACACAGGCACAGGGTGAGAGCTTTTATTTTTCCACAGAGCATCTGTTTTTCTATTAAAAATGTGCTGCTGTCGATTTTCCATTTCACCTCTTGGGCTCCCACTGCAGAGCTGTCACTGGAGAAGTGAATCCCTGATCAATGATCTGAATTATTCCATTGTTACAGAAAAACTCCCAGCATTTCAAATGAAAATTGGACAGATTGAACTGCAAAGGGGGAAAGTATTCAGAAGGCAGCACCTTCACTTTATTTTTTGTAGCCCTTAAGATTGCTTTGCTGGACAAAACCATGGAAATGTTAAATCATAACTTCCACATAAAACAGACTTATTTATTTTGCTTTCTAACCCCCTCAACACTTAGAATGCTGTTACTCCCAAACCACCTGTAAATACACGTGGGGTTGTTAAAAAGCACCAGGATGGGTGATTTTAATTTCTTCTGAAGTACATCCTGGGAATCAGGACACGGGGTTTCCTTCAGGCCACTGCTCTGCAACATCTGAGCAGGTGACTTGCTG
>VYZU01018885.1:0-27949 GCA_013401355.1 Ceyx cyanopectus | reverse complement strand
TTTTCTAGGAAAAAAAAAAATCCTAGGAAGCTTTTTCCCCCCACTCCTCCTCCTCACCCCTTTTAAATATCTAATTATCTACAGCAGTTGCTGTCACCAAAATGTAACTGATTTCTAGAGAAAAGAGGCATTTTCCACCTAGCTCAGGGAATTCTCCAGCTAAAAGTGAATCCATTGCTTCTGGTATTATGTTTCAAAAGACTAAAAAGTGCAAGGATAGGGTGGCTTATGAATCAAATCTGAACTCAGACTAGAAGAGAGAAAGACAAGACAGAAGAATCCTTAGTATTCATAACTTTGCTTTTTGCTCTCAGACTCTCTCCCAGGTCAGGATGGGACTTGCTGGGCATCATGTTGCATGGAAAGGTGACAGCAACTGCCAGAGGCACCTGGGTGGAGCAGAGATCATCCAGGCTTGACCCTCAGCAGCACTAGGAAAGTCCCATGGCCTATGGAGGCAGCATGAGGATGGGAAGCAAAATATGGGTGAGGAGGTCACAGAGAACCAAGACATCATGTGATGCCCACAGTCACAGTGGAGTCTGTGATTCACCTAAGACCAAACTCAGATCTTTTGTGCTGTGTCCCCAGGGTCACCCATCCTCTCAGTGGCTCTCTGGGCACTGCTGGCAAAAAGAAGTGAGCTGGGCCAGGCTCAGGCCCCTCTCTCCTACCCCCTTGCAAAACAGTAATCCACACTGCCTCCCTGGAGTCCCTGCTGCCAAACCCTGGAGAGCACACACAGAAAACACACAGAAGGCTGTTCTCCCACAGCAGGGGTCCCTGGGTGGGGTGAGGCATGAGGGTGCTGAGAAATTTGCACTAACAAAGCAGAGAGGGATTCAAGAAGCCATAAATTCCCTGCCATGCTCCCATGAAATGAGAGGCATCATGTCTTCAAAGAAACCAACCAACCAACCTGTCCTTCCCCAACCTTCCTCCCTGGATACTCTGCTTTCCAGTCATGTCCCAGGTGTGCCTGGTCGTTCTGGACACAGCAGAGTGTCTTCCCTGGAGTCTTCACTGCCTAACCCCTTTGGACACTCCACACTAACACTGGATACTTCACTTTCTGGACTAATCATCTGGCATGGGTTACAAATCCTACAGGAATTTCAATCTTGAGACCAGGCTGTGGAAATATGGGTGAGAAAGGAGAGAAGCAGGAAGATTGAGCCACTTACAGCCTCTACATCTTCATTTTTCAGCCCAAGCTCCCGGTCCTTTGCCCTGATTTCATCTCTCTGTTTATCTACCACTTCCTTCAGCTTCTTCATGACCTGTCGCTCCCTCTCTGACATTCCTGGTTGGAAAAAAAACAACACAGAAAACAAAAGGTCAGTCAGGAGCTGCTGAGATTGAGAACAGTAACAGTGAGAAGCATTTAGGTAAAGACTCCAGGCGTTGCCTGCTGGTAGAATTACAGAGAAGCTGGTGAAGATGCTCTAAAGGTCACTTCAAGGGTAACAGGGAGCAGAGATGGCTGCTGCTGCACAGAAACTCATTAGACAGGAGCTGTCAGTGGAGTGACACTGCTGCATCTTGCTTCTCTGTAGTTACATGTTTGTACTGCACACCAGGGAGCCTGCTTATCTGGGATAATCTGGAGAATCAGAGGGCCAAGACCCTGTGAAAATGGTGAAAAAAGATGGGCTGGATCCTCAGCAAGATCTAAACAAGATGTCATTACTGTGGGTTGGAACTAAACCCAGACTGGCTGAGGTGCACTGGACTAGACAGATTTGATGCTGAAACCCAGCTGGGTGAAAGGGAGTCAAAGCAGGATCTTCAGAGGGAACCCCCACCCTGCATCCAGAACCCTCAGGGACCAGCTGAGTGCCATGGTGTTCACACTGGTGTTATCTGCTCAGCTGCTTTAATTCTGGGGTAAGTCTGCTCTGTTTCTGGACCCTGGTCCTCACCACATCCCAGCTCTTTGCAGGATCATTTCAGTTCTTCCCTGTGATAACAAGTTGTAGCCAGCAAGGAGGACAAGCAGACAGGGACACAAACTGCTGCTTCACTCTGCTAAAAGATCCACACTGTCCTGTCACAACACAGGTCTGGTGAATCCACAAATGCCCCTCAGCTTCCACCTTCTGTAGCCAGTCTCGGGGATGGGGCCTAAAACTTGATCTGTAATTAAAACCAACCAAACAACAAACCCCCAAGCCAAAAATTCCCAATCTTTGCCTTGAATTACAGAGGGACTGCAGTGAAACTGTATTGGTTTCAGCCCAGCAGGAGCTGGGAATAGTGAGTGCAGCTATATTCATTAGTACTTGGGAGCTGCTTTGAGATCTCTAGACAGCAGGTGCTATTTAAAGAACAAAATACCATTTTGGTGCTGCTTTTCCTCCCACTGTGCTCATTTTTTTTTCTCCCTAACACTTGGTGAACCTAAACAGACTTCAATTGTGTGCACAGATCACCACATTACCATTTTTATTTCAAGAGGAGGGGAAAGGAAAGGTGGGAAGTGTTTATGAAACACTCTTATCTTCTTCCATTTCCCCAGGCACTGGGGAAGGGGAGGGAAATCACTAAGTGCCCTAAATGTAAAGTAATTATCTCTAAATGAGTCAAACTCTAATAACTGCAAGATTTTAAGTGGCACACCCAGCCAGCTTCCCCAGGCACATCCCATGAGCAGCTTCCTGTGGATTGCTGTGATCACAGCATTGTTCCAGCAGGAGAAAGGAAAGCAGCTGGAAGGAAAAAGAAAAATAATAAAGAAATAAAAGAAAATACATGTAAAAACCCCAACCAAACAAATCACAACCAGCAAAA
Organism: Ceyx cyanopectus; assembly: GCA_013401355.1. NCBI lineage: Eukaryota > Metazoa > Chordata > Aves > Coraciiformes > Alcedinidae > Ceyx > Ceyx cyanopectus. The sequence continues at coordinate 25,159 of VYZU01018885.1, read as the reverse complement.
AAAACCCCAAACCCATCCTTTCTGTTTAGGGATGTGATTAGTGTTGTATTTATACTGTCACAACAGGACAAAGCACCAGTCAGGGGCTGTGGCTCTTCACTGCCTAAATACTTGGACCAGGAGTTTGTGTCCACCTGGGAAGGGAGCTGCAGGCTCCTCAGCAGCCCAGCACCAGAGCTTCACACAACTGCTGCCATCCTGCTGTGTCTGCAGCACCACAGCTGCTCTGAGCCTGCTTGTCCTGTTTGACACACCTTGGGTCAAGTTTGCTCCTGGCACTTGGCTGGGCTGTTCCAAACAGGCAGTGCTGAGGCTGGGCCTGGGAGGAGCAGCATTCATGGATGTTGCAGCCTCATCTTCAACCCCTCCCAAGGGTTTTGTGTTCTGCCACATGTCCTTTCACAAGGACCCTGCTCTGCTCCCCCCCAGCAGGTGCCCTCTGTGCTGTTGAGACAGGATTGGCTCTGCCTCTCAAACACCTTCCTGCAGTGAGGCTCTGAGAACTCTGACAGGACTACTAATTGGCAAGGATTGAATCTCCAAGTCTTACACACCCAATTCACTGTCCTCTGCTGCCTGTGCTAAAAATAACTCCTTTAACTGTCTGGTGAGTAAGCAGCAAGCTGCAAATCCCAGGGGCTGGCTGCTAAGGGGAGGCATGATCACAATACTAAATCATGCTGAGAGAGGAAGAGTGCAGCCTGGTCAAAGTTAGTCCAGCTAACAAAGTATTTGGCTTGAAAACCTGCCTCTGCAGACTCTCTATATTTTCAGATCAAATGGAGACTGTAAAAAAGGCAGCATGACTGATTTCTGACATCCAAACAAGCCACTGGAGATAAATCTTTTCCCATTCACTCATGACACAATTTCCTAAAAGAAAAAAAAACACCAAGCAAGAACAGATCAAAAAATAAGATGGAGTTGCCATAAATTAATGAGATTTGACTTAAACTGATGATTTTGGCCAATGAGTATCAGTGATTCCATAATCTGATCTCTGGAATGGGTTGAGGGGTTTTGTTTGTGTCCTTACACTTGGGTAGGCACAGTAAAAATAACAAGAAAAGCACGTGTGGCATTTGCTTGGCTAGCTGCATGTGGAGACTGTGGCTATATTTAAATGCAAGGGCATGAGCTGCAGTGAGCTAGATACCCACTGGAAGGGAAAAAAAACCACAACAAAACAACAGAAGGGGGGGAAAAAAGAAGAGGAAACAAAGGAGAAGCTGGTTCTGTGTAACAAGATGTCATAGGCTTCATGGTCCATGACTCATCCCTGCCATGCTGAAATTGTGCATGGAGTCTGCACTGATGCTGAGCTGCTCTGCCACTGATTGACTCCTCCCTGCAAAGTGGCATTTCTGTCATAGAACATGGCAACCCTGAGAGGTTTCACAGATTTTTCTTAGTGAGGGTTTCAGTGCAGTGCTCCCCCAGGACAAGTGAGCAGCACACAGCCCCTGGGACACAGCAAAAACTTCTGCAGCACGGGCCAGTTGCAGCCTCCATTAACTCCCAGTCTCCAGTGTCTGGCAAAGGCCACCCCTTTGTTCCTGAGGCTCTGCTGGGGAGCTGCAAATTCTCAGCTGTGTGGCCTGCTTTCAGAGCAGCCTGGGGCTCTGCATGCTGCACCTGCCAGGCTTTGGAGGGAGCCACAGCTTCACTGAGCATCAGAACCCTCTGTGGCTGGAAGGAGTGGATCAGAGCCCTGTCCACACACAGCTAGTTCAGAAAGCCATCCAGTTCCAGACTGACTCACCATCCCAGGCAGGTTTTGCTGCTGGAGTGGCTCAGCTGCCTGCCCTGTCTTTGGGCTCCAGGCTGCCTCATCCCCCAAGCTGCACAGGCAGTTTGGTCAACTCCTCAACTGAAACCCCAGCAAAATACCATGAAGCAGCAACCTCCAATGATGTGCTGTGAGCTGTGGAGCAACAGATCCAGGTTCTGCTGCCCCTGCTCTTGGGCAAGAGCTGTTTGCTGCACTGTGGCTGAGAGCTGACAGTTGTTTCAGTTGCTGCAGTGAAATCTCCCTGCACTTGTATCTAAGAATCTTGTTTCTGGAACTTCATTTTGCCTCAGGAAAGAAGCTGCCTACAAATTGTTTCAACTCTTTAGGATTTATCTACTCCCTGGATTATAAATCTCCTCACTTATTCTAAATTGGCTGTAAGTTCCAAACAAGTGATGGAAGCCTAAAGGCAGGTAAACCAAGAAAAACCAGCCTCTGCTATTCTAGAAATATCTCCATATAGTGAACTGATAAAATTCAGACAAAGAAATCTTCATTTGCTGCTTGCTAAACACTTATGCTGAATTAAACACATCAACAGCTGCACTTATTGTTGTGCATAATGCTGTAAAATAAACATTGCTGAATGGATTATTCCATTTCTTTTAGAAAAAATAAGGTGGGCTTATTTTTTTTTCCAATATGTGAAGAAAAAAAAAAAGCAGCAGACCACGAAATGAAGCCAGACTTTCATTTCAGAGATGCTTCTCAGCCAAACAATAAGTTGTTTGGGTTTTCTTCCCTCCCACCCTCAGCTCTTCAGTGTCATTATATATTCAGAGATTTTTCTATTCATGTTAAAAACAAAAGCAAACCCCCAAACCCCAGACCTGCATTATTCTATAGGGAAAAAAAAGCCAGAATATTGTCAAAGTATTTTGATAACCTATTGCTTTTGATAACAAAAGCAAGTACTGAAGTATCAAACTTGCCTTCATGCTTCTGAAATTCCTCTTCTGTGAAATTAATGTCTTTGTGAGACAAGTTTGTCATCAGTTGTTTGTTCTCCTCCTGCAGCTGTGCAATTTGGGTGAGAAGATCCTGTGCTTCCCCTCTCCAGACATCCTCCACCAGTTCCAATTCCTGAAGGAGCAGGACAACATGTTTATGTTTTTATTGAGAGTCTTTGACTGAGTTTACAGCTCAGACCAGTAACAACCCTGCTAGGATTCTTACTAAAAAAAACCAACAGCTAAATGAAATGACCTAGAATTTCTTAGAAATATTCTAATGCCAGCATCAAGAAACCAACTATCAAAGTCTCCTCTGCTATACACTGAATGCAAGTATACAAGGAGACAATTCCTGATGCAAACATTTTGATGTGCAAGTTACCCAAAGGATGGCTCCTTGTGCCCCATTTTGCCATCAGGATCAGATTCAGGGGACTGCTGTGGTAGAGAAGATAACCAAACATGAGGAAGAATGAGCTCCTGCATCCCAGGGAGCTGCTAAATGCCCCTGCAGCAGCCCCTGTGACATCACCCAGCGTGTGCTGGGGCAGGCAGTGTCTGCCATGCTCATTTGGAAAGAGCAGCATCTCTGAATTCCTGTTCTGAAACACAAGTGTAAGAGAATAACACTGTGCAGGGAACCCAGAGCTCCTAGTTCACGTGGTAGAGCACAAGAAAAAAAAAGCTGTGCTGCTTCTTATGTAAATTGTTCTATATGGAATGTCTTGACTGGCATCTGTGCTTGGTGACAGTGAGACCCATCAGAGCAGCAACTGCCACTCCTCAGGACACTCTGTGTCCAGAGCAGCTGTCACCAATCCCCATAAAGGTCAGATTGGGACAAAACTAAGTCCTCAAGGAAAACCAGTTGCATTTAGAGCTTCAGTCCTTCCCAAAACTTGTGCCATCAACCACACTCCTGCAGAGGGGCCTTCTCTGCTCTGTTATCATGCTTCCAACAAAGCTACAGAGGAATCAGCGGGGCCAGGCTGAGTCACTTGCTGACTTTTACATTCATGCAGCGTGCCCCTTTCCAAGCTGACAACAGAGCACTCTCAGACAGCAGCCCTGCCAAGCACAGCTCTAGGCTAAAATAAGCTCTGCTGAGAGATGAAAGGATAGCTTTGCATGCACACTCTGATAATGGGGAATCGTGTTCCCACTGGCTTTGGGGTCCAAGTGCCAGTGTTCCAGCATTTAGAACTCAGCTCCTGTCAGTCTCTAACTCTCCCTGAAAGTTTTGGAGGAAACTCTGTATGACAGATAGATTATAAGGAACATCCAGGGGCTGTAAGCTATGCAGACTTAATTAAGAAACTGATCACCTCTGTTTTACTTGAGACCATCAAGAGCAAAACAAATCTGTACTGCAACTTTCTCTTGCCAACCAAGCAGACTATTTAGGGTGATTGTGCACATCACAGCTCTGTAGCTGAAGGGATGTGCTGACCTAGTTTAGATAAAACACCAGCACGTTCATCAGCTATAAGCATATTGATAAAACAAAACACACACAACCCCCCCAGACCATCCAAACCTACACATGTGGCCTCACTGTACACACACAGCTCTATTGCTACTCCCCTGGGCAAACTTCATTTATTGCTGTTGAAGAGCACAAGGAACTGGAGCAGGAATTCACTTCTGAACCCTCATTAGGAGGGGCATCAGACAGCTCTACAGGCCAATAGGTGCCAGGCAGCTCAGGAAATTCCAGACTACAGAAGCATTTCCACAGAACACCCACTTGTACAATCACACTGGCCTCAGTTCAGCAGCCACTTCAGGGAGCATTTTGTAAATACCCAAGATAAAGAATTCCAGTTGACTGGCAACACTCTGTGACAATCAGTGGGGAGATCTGACTCAGGGCAGCTCTTCCAGAGGGGATGTGCCCTCAGAAAAGCTTCTGGCAGCTGGGGCTCAAGATGAGCTCTAACAGAGGGCCCAGACACAGTGTGGGACCAACACAACTGCCCACCCAAATGAGATCTGTCAGAAGGGCAAAGGCTCAGGTTTGGTACATGTACCTCTACCTATTCCCTAGACCTTCTTCTACACCTTTATACCTTAAAGATCTTCTACTGTCCTTTTCAGAAACACTGCTCTGAGACAACTTCTGCTAAATACTGCAGGAATCATCCTGGATTTTCCATATGCTAAGCAGAAGTCTGCCAGCTGACTCTTTTTAAAACACAAAACTTGAATTAAGTTAAAGCCAAGTCTTGAAGTCTGAGTTCACTCTTCCAGAAATTCCCTGGTTTCCCTTCATTGTGACTGTGCAAGCAGAAGTGGCAGGAGGCAGCAGCAATGACTTAGCACAGTCACTTAGGAGAACCAGCTCTTCAAATCACTTATCTGGATGGTTTAAAGAGCAGAGCTGCCACTTCCACTGCAGTGAGTGAAGCAGCTCGGGCTGTCCCACCACGAGGATATGGGAAATGATCTCTCTGCCTGGGACTTTGATGGGAGCAGGGTCAGGGAACACTAACTACCCCAGATCGAGCCATGGGACAGTATCTTACCAGGATAGACTGGAGCAGGAACCTGGGAGAAGGCTCTTCCCTATTCTTCAGCTCTAACACTGCCCTGACATCCCTCGGTCCTCCATCGCTCTCCTACGACTTGGCTACACGAAGAGTGTGCCAGGACTAGGCTGCTAAAGCACAGCTCTGGAGAGAGAAGCGTGTTACTGTCAGTGCCCTTCCCTGGCCTAGCAGGAAGCAGCGCTATCCTCTCGGGAGAGGGGCCGAGGAGTCCTAATGGGGAGACAACAAGGGGAGGAAATGCAGTGACTGGGAAAGGGGTGGAGAAAGGGAAGGAGGAAGGAAACTTCCAGGAGGGAAGGAAAAAAAACCACCACCAACCACCACCACAACAACAACACGCCCAAACCCTCCGCGCTCGGGCAGCATCCGCGCAGCGCCCGCAAGCCCGCAGCCTCTCCGCGTCCCCCCAGCCCGCACCCCGCCTCCCTCTTTGTTTTCCCCAGCGGCTGCGGGGCCGGGGCCCGCTTCTCCCCCCCGGCAGACCGGGACGGCCCCGCGCTGCCCCGTATCCCGCCCCTCCACGGCCCCCCGTCCGCACCTTCTGGTGTTTGCGCTCCTTCTCGATGCGGTCCATCCTCTCCAGCCGCAGGCGGTCGAGCTCCAAGCGCAGCTCCTCCATCTCGGGGTTGATGTGGTTGCGGCTCACCAGCACCTCCAGGATCTCCAGCACCCGCACCACCTTGGGCATGAGGCGGGCGATGGCCTCGCAGCCGTGCTGATCGATCACCCGCTCAAACTCCTGCCCCACGGCCGAGGCGATGTCGTACACGTCCATGACCGTCAGCTCCGCCGCGTTCTTCTCCAGGGCGGGCGGCACGCCGCCGCCAACGCCGTCCATGGCTCGCCCGGCCCCGCGGCGCCCTCATAGGCGGCGGCGGGCGCGCTGCCGACGGGGCCCCCCCTCCGCTAACCGGCCCCTCCTCACGCCGCCGCCCGCTCGCCCGGGCCGCAAACTCCAGCGAACTCGGGCTGAGCTCGGCGGTGGGCGGGCGTGGAGGGCACGGGGCGGGGTGGGGGGTGTTTAAACTTGGCCGGGCGGTGTCAGAGAAGCGGCGGCGGCAGCGGCGGCGGGAAGAACGGGCGCGGCCTCCCCGGCACCACCGCCCCGCCGCTCGGGGCCAATGGCAGGAGCCGGGCGGGCCGGGGGAGGCCCCGCGCATGCCCGCGGCCTCCGCCCCTCGCCGGGGCCCGGCGGGAGGAGTGGGAGTGGGAGCTGAAGCCGCGGCTCTGTGGAGCATCATCAGACGTCGGGGGCACGGTGCTTACCCCGAGTCCTGGTATCGACCTCTTCAGCCGTTCAAGGAGTACAGACTGAACACCACGTTTCCCGAAGCAGTCTCAGAAATAGAACTCCTAAAAATAAGTTACTTCATAGAATGGTACNGGACGTTATCTTGGCTACTTGCAGCTGCTGTGGATGCCGTAGCCTCCAAGCCTCTGTATCTTGATTTACGCTGGCTCTGGAGGCTCTGTTTTGACTAAGTAGGTAGAGCTCAGTAAATCCCAGTGGAAATTTACAGCTTGAGGCTTAAAAGGCTCCAGCAAATCCAGCTACTCACGCTAAGTAAAGCAAACCTAGCAGCCTAATAAATCACAGCACATTATCACTCTTAAGTGATGAATTCCATTTAAAACTTACTTATTGAAGCTGAACAAGCAGTATCAACATCAACCACTTGTCCGAGGGGGCAGAAGCCACAGCCAGTGTGCTGAGGATTTGGGATCCCACACGGACAACACCCAGCACCAAGGTGGGTTGGTGGCAGTGCCAGGGTCAGCGTGTCTGCAGCACCCTGGTGCCCAAGAGCCAGTGCAGTGCCTGGGATAAAGCTGAGTTGCATGGAGCAGGACAGAGGGAGGAAAGATGGTCCCCTGCTCCAAAAGAAGCCACACAGATGGTTGCAGGCAAACACAGCGGGGTGAAGTGGTCATTCTGAGGCTGGACCAGTGGCTCGTGCAGTATTAAGTGTTTTTAGGCCCTAATGAAGAGGAGTGAGAGCCCTCCTGCCTTTACACCCACTGGGTCGAGTGGAGGTTTTATCCACACAAGTCACTTGCTGGCGTGGATCCGCTTGCAGAAGAATTCAAAGAATTTAAAGGAAATCAACATGCATTTTTCTGTTTAATTTTTTCAGTGTTTTTGCTTTCAGGTGTGACTGTGCACTTATAAACGTTCCTGTTCTCATAGGGTTTAGTAAGAGGGGCTCCGGGTAAATTAAATATGCCTTGAAATAATTTTAGATCCCAATGCTGCTGCTCGCTGCGTGCAGTTTGGGAACGATACCTTATCTTTGGAACAAGATGTTATGGTTGGAACTCATGTTTGGAACAATACGTAACACTGGAACTATTCAGGCTATTTGCAACAGCCAAGCTTGGAACGGGCTGGGGTTCAGGGCTGACCGCGGCTTTCCCGCACTCAGGAGGAGACACCGCCTCCCGCTTTCCCGCCCAAACGCCCTCCCGCCCGCGCTCCCGCCGTCGCTCTCCACGTTGCCGGGAAACGCCCCCTCGGCGTCCCCAGCCAATGCCGTTGCGCAGCTCTGCCCGCCTCTCTCTGATTGGCTACTCCCCGCTACGGCTCTGCCCCTGCTGCGTTCTCATTGGTTCTTCCCGAGCGCGGGACCCGCCTCCTTAACCGCCCTGTTCCCGCCCCGGGGCTCGGGCGGTCCCGCGCTGAACGGTCCCTTAGTGGCCGCCGTAGCCCGGGCCGTACGTGGCAGTGGGGCTGCGGCGGCCTATGAGCGGCGGCCCCGTGCCCCGGAAGGGGCGTGGCTCGAGCCGGAAGTCCCCCCTCCCCTTTTCCTGCTGGCCCGCCGCTCGGTGCCCCCTCCCGCTGGGCTCCGCCATGTCGCCGGTGCGGGCGGTGCTGGCGCTGCTGGCCGCGCTGGCGGCCCCGGCCGCCGCCTACTTCGTCAGCATCGACGCGCACGCCGAGGAGTGTTTCCTGGAGCGGGTGCCGTCCGGCACGAAGATGGGGCTCATCTTCGAGGTGGCGGAGGGGGGGTTCCTGGACATCGACGTGGAGGTGAGCGGGGAACGGCGCCGGCGCCGCGGGCTGACCTTGGGCCGTGCTGAGCGGAGGGCTGCCCGGGCCCCGTCCCGCCGCTCCGGGCCTTGCGCGCTCTTCCCCCGCCGGGTGCGGGGTGGGGAGGACTCCGGGAGGGCAGCGCTGGCGGCCCCTTGGGGAGGCGAGGGAGCGGCCGGGGTGGCGGGTGAAGCCTCCGGGGAGTTGGGGACGGTCCCGCCTCGTCGCGGGGGTTCCGTGCGGGCGGGCTCGCTGGCGGGCTGCTGGGCACCGGCGCTTTCTGCCCGGCTCGGTCGGGCCTCGTCTGACGGCGCGGGGCGGCTCCGAGAGGACGAGGGCCTCTCCCGGGGGTTGTTTCGTAAGGCTGCGGGTCGCTTGTGCTGTTGCTGCAGCCGGCAGCCTTCCTGTTCCACAGCCCTCCTCCTGAGCTGCTCTCCGCGGCTCTGCTCGCCGGGGCTTGGCGTGGTGCTCGTTCGGGGGCAGACCGAGCCAGGGTTGCTCCGGAGCAGGGTGACTCCCCTGGTACCTGAAGGTGTTGCCTTTCCAGATGGCAATCAGCCCGACTCAAGCTGTGGGCAGGTCCTTCACTGAGCCATCACATCAGTGGGGGATAACAAACGTGTTCCTCCTTCCATCTCGCCGAGGAGCTGGTAGTCGGGTGTTGGGGAGAACTTAAACGTGGGTGAGTTGTCACAGAGAGGGATTGTAAGAGCTCAAAATGACACCTCCTGGTCCTGGACGGAGTCAGGCAGCTCTGGAAGCCCAGTCAGATGAGTCAGAAGCTCAGCAGCTGAGTTTGGGGGTTGGTGAGAGGGAAGACTGAAGATCCAAGTGACCCTGAGCTCCCAGCTCTTGGAAGTGGAAGGGGCAGCTGTGGCAGTGGCCAGCTGTGGGAGAATGTCTTTATTCCTCTCATTTTCCTTCCAGCACCAGAGAGCAGCTTTCTCCTGCAGGAGCTAATTTGATTGCCAGCCAGGACAACTGATAGCTTCTGTGTTTTACTGGCTCATGAAAGCTTCTTATCTTGAGTCAGGAAGCCCAGTCAGAGTCAATAAGAGAAGCTTTTGTGTGGTTTTCTTTCCCAAGAGGTTCATTGCTTGCTTGGTTTTGCGTGACAAATATTTCTGAGCAGAAACCTGCTTTGCAGTTGTGTGAGGGAGAGGAGGAGCCAGGCAGACCAAAGAACTTGAGAATACAGGTGTGGTGCAGTCATAGTACTCTTGGTTTTAAGTGAAATACCTGATGTTTTGTTTCCCCATCCAGATCACAGGGCCTGATAATAAAGGAATTTATAAAGGCGACCGAGAGTCCAGTGGAAAATACACCTTTGCTGCCCACATGGATGGAACCTACAAGTTCTGCTTCAGCAACAGAATGTCCACCATGACTCCCAAGATAGTGATGTTCACTATTGATATCGGGGAGGCTCCAAAGGGGCAAGACATGGAGACAGAAGGTGAGGAAACCCCTAAACCAGCTCTGGCTCGGGAGCTTTTCCCCTCTGGTGCATGAAGTGCTGAACTCGAGTGGGATTCTCAGCACTCTTCAGGTTTAAAGTGCCAAATCACCCAGGGAATCACTTGCCCACCAGCAGAAACAAATGCCTTCATCCTTTAGTCTTTGCATTGGTTTTGTTCTCCCACCTGCAGGTGGCTCAGCAGTTTGTAGACCCCTCTGTGCTCTTTGATAAACCTGCTGGTGTAAAAACACCCCCCAAAGCAACACCCACATTCTCTTAGCTCTGTAAATAACTGTTTGATCTGCAGCCTTTTTTTTTTTTTTTTGTCCTGTACTTGTGTTCATCTGTCACACTTTCCTCTAGGTGGTGGAGATACCTGGGATGGTATGTGTACTGCTTTTTGAAAGCTCCTCAGCATCTTGTCCTTGGCCTATGTTTGTTCACTAACTGCTAACGTTTGCTTCCCTCATAACCTGTTTGGAGCATGAGAATGTCTTGTTAATAAACTACATACAAGGGCTGATTCTGAGCCTTGCTGAGCCCCCTGCAAGCTTCCAGCCAGAGGTTTTATTACTTAGCAGATCAGGCCCTTCAACTCTTGGTGAGTTTGGCTTCAGGGGGCTGGTTGTGGCTGAGGGGAGGTTTAAGCAGCAAGTGGAGGTGGAAGTGAAACACTTGAGTATCCAGGCACACTGGGTGTGTTAGATGGTGGTTGCTTTTTAGTGCTCAAGTGGATGTTGAATAATCAAAAGGCTTTGGGAATCAACCAGCTCCTTCCTTTAGGTCATGAATTATCAGGAGTGTGTCAAGGGGGGGAAAAACTCCATGCTTGTCATTGGTGGTAGAAGAAAGAAATGAATGTGTTGGGTAACAACTGGAAAGTTTTCTTTAAAAATCACTAACTGTAGCTAGAAGGCAAAAAAATGAGTGTTTTCTCTTTTAGCAAGTGCATAACTGTGTGCATTGAGTGCTTGATATCATTTAAAGTAACAAATTCCTAACTTTTGGCTTCTTTTTTTTCCCTATGACTCAGTTAAATCTTTGAGTCTGAATAGATCTGGTGTAAATATTAGTGCAGCTGTCAGTTTTTAAGGCACTTTTTGTCTTGATTGTATTTTTTTTTTGGAGTGGGTTTAACCAATGCAAATGTAATTTCAGCTCTTTACTAATTAACTGCACTTCTTGCAGTGACCAATTGGGCATGAAAATGAGGGATTTCCAGTATTAGCAAAGTGAGTGGGTTTTACACAACCAGATCTTCATTTTAACTTGTATGAGTATTATTCTCTGCTCCTCTTTTTGACTCTTCTCCCCAAGGTGTGGATTTTGAACAGCCTTCTTTTCAGCCTGGGATCTGAAACACTTAGTTTAGAAATAAGAAGTGTATCAGGTAGCTCCAAAGTTAATTGTGTCCCTCCAGTGGAAAATATATAGAGTTTTGTGATGGGTTTTAAGAGAGCTGATTGCCCAGGGTGTGCCTGTGGAATGACACCTTGAACTTGCTCTAAATTTGGGAAATTACTTTGCACAGTTGATCAGTTGCTGAGTGGAAAGTTCTTTGAGAGTGTGAGGATTGAAAAGGTCCCACGACTGGAGGTGAAATCACTACATCTTACATCTCCCCTCCTTCATTTGCTGCAGTATCTCAAGCTAGTTTTCTGTTACTGGTTTGGTATTTTCTTCCTCTTCTGCTTTCCCAACATACCAGGAGCTGGAGCCAGTCCCTGCCCTCTGCCAGGACCCTTTGACATTGTTTCTGCTGCATTCTGTGCTTCAGCTAAACCAGAAGATCTCAAGACATGAACTGTTGCTTCAGAAAGTGATCTTGTTTTGCCAGCACCTGATCTTAGCTAAATTCCCAGTTGTTATTTTTGTAAACTGAACAACTAGGAAGAGTTGTAGTGTTAAGATAATTTGCTTGGAGTATGCTGGATGACACTGGTAACCTGGTGTGTGGTATCCATCTCTGGTGCTCTTTGTGAAGAGTGTGTGCAGCTTGGAAGTCAGGGCTCTCTGCTGACTAAATCCTGTGCCTGCTGTCTCAGTCAGGTGTGGAGAAAGGTGTTTCCCCACCTGTTACCTGCCACAGAGACCTGTTAGGAAAAGGAGCCTCTTAGAATAAACTTTGCTGCAAGGACAGAGTTTTCAGCTCTACAGCTGCATTTTTTCAGCACTGGTGGGCCAAGAAACGAAGTGAAACTTGCTTGTTAATCTGAACAGGTTCTTTTCTGAGTCAATAACAGATTTTCTGATGCTTCTGCAATTATTCCACAGCTCACCAGAACAAGCTAGAAGAGATGATTAACGAGTTAGCAGTGGCCATGACAGCTGTAAAGCATGAACAGGAGTACATGGAAGTGCGTGAAAGAATACATAGAGCAAGTAGGTGTCCTGGCTCCACTGCCTTCTCAGCTGAACTGCCACTGGGATTTCAAGCTCCAGGCCCCTGGAAGCTGTTCCAAAATCCTAACCAGTTCTGAAGGACTTGCCTGTCCCATAGTGATGTTTGCAGTCCTCTTCAGACTGGCTCAGCTCTCCTCGGGAAGACTGTTCTGCAAAGTGATCTTTGATTAGTTGGTGTAAATTCCATCATCCTTTGCCTGGTGTATTCATCCCAGGGAGGGACTTTGGTTCAGCTGTTACTTCATCCTTGAAGTGGGTGTGGCTTAATAATTGAGCCAAAGTTGTTTGGTTTTGTTTCTTGGTTTTTTTTTGTTTTTTTTTTTTCAGTGTTACTGAAATTACTGCAAAATATATTGCTTATATTTTAATAGGTTGCTGAAATTATTGCAGAACTCCTGGCATTTCCAAGTGCAGGGTATGGTTAATTCTCCAGTCACAGCCCTCACTTTCTGAAATGCAGCTTTGAAATATGACTGAGAGCACCAGGGGGAAGCCCTGTGAAAGAGGGCAAATATTTATGTGAAAAATGTTTTATTAAACCACTGGTCCCTCAACTTTTTGAACTGGGTATCTCCAGCTTAATGACTTTGTTACTAATGGTCTGATACAAGATGATGAATTTTTGGAACCAAAGCTGATGAATCTTTAGAGATGAGAAATTCCCCACTTGACTTTGAGGCTGTAGTAGGCAACTGCTGCTTGATAAAGACAAGTGGCTTCTGTTTGGTGGTTCCAGGCTTCTGTCTGGCCTCTCTGAACAGAGAGGGGGGCTGCACAGTGGGACTGGGGCTAAAGCATCTGCTGGTTCAAACTGTTCAATAAATACCCCCTTAGCTCTTAGCTGAGACTTCTCTGGCAAATACCACTGGTTTCCCCCCAGTATTTCCAGTGACTGTGTGTTTGAAGGTTGGTTTCAATGCTTTGTTACTTAATGTTTTCTTTATTTTTCCCCCAACAGTTAATGACAACACGAACAGCAGAGTGGTTCTTTGGTCATTCTTTGAAGCTCTTGTACTAGTTGCCATGACACTGGGACAAATCTACTACCTGAAGAGGTTTTTTGAAGTCAGAAGGGTGGTTTAAGGGTACTTTCCTGGTCCTGGATTTCAGTTCACTGGCTACCAAACATCCTGGTCACCAAAAAAAAAAAGGAAAAAAAAAAAGTCACTTAGTTTCTGAACCCTCTTTACTGAACTGTAAAACTTCTTTACTTCTGTTCCTTCCTAGTTAAAAATGAATTGGGTTTCTCTTCTGTAGCAAAAGCTGTGCTGGGATCTTGTCACATCATTGGCATAGCTTCTGTTCCCTTCCACCTGCCCACTCAGAGCTGCAGTGGTGGAGCTCAGCTCTGGGAAGAAGCCACCTCCCTGTCTCTTCTAACCCTTTTTTTGCCCTCCTGTTTTCACAAGCACTCAGTTCTGGCTCTAGGGAACACTCTGTACAAGGCCCTGCCACCACTGGGGGACTTTGGCCATCGTGAAGCCCGTGAGGGAGTGGAAATCCTCCCTCTGCTCTGCCAAGGAGAAGCAATTGGACTGGATTGTGATACTGCAGAGCAGGCAGCTGACCACGTCCAGCCAGCTCTTCCAGTTACAAGAAATTCTTCAGTTAACCCTCCTAATTTCCTACTTACTCCCAAAGTTCTGAATCGAAGCAGTCTCTAGGAAACTACATTTTCTCCTCAAGGTTTTTAGCCTTTCACAGGTTTGCTCTCCAAGCTCAGTCAGTGTCTCTGCAAACTCTAGTTAACCCTTTGGTGTTGGCAGGGCCAAAGCTCAGCCCTGGCCTCAGCAAACCTGTGATGCCAAAGGGTTAATGGTCCTGGGGGTTTATTGCAATGCTATGCAGCCCTTGTATTTAAGTTAAGTGGCAGTTTCTGCCCAAACAGAATTAGCATAATGCTAAAATAACGGTGTGGTTTGGTGGGGTTTTTTTTTTTTTTTTTTTTTTTTTTCAGGCACATGTAGATTTGTTTTGGGTTTTTTTTTGTATAAAGTTCCTTTCCTCAGTATCTGATGATTGGTTGAAAAATTCAAGAAGCGTCTGATGTGGGTGCTGAGCCAGGATTCTGTTGTGACTGATGTATATTAGTTGTAATCATTTTTGGGGGTGGGGTTGGGGGTCTTTTCAAGGTGGGAGCCTCTACAAGTAACACACAACAGTTTTGTACAATTAATTTAAAATTTGTTACAGGTTTTCATGTTCCTGGTAAAGTTTTTTCAACCTTGGGCAAACAGTTGCAGCAGTTCTTCAGCAAGGTGGCTGTTACACCTTATCACGACTGTTGTGTGCCAATATTTTTGTGTAAAACACTTAAAATTGAATTCTAAGATGTACATTTAAAAATCGCTTGTGAATCTAAATATGACCCAGGTTCGAGAAATAAACAAATTCTTTAAAAAAAACCCCAACCACAAGTGATTTTTGTCTTTTTTTTTTTTTTTTAAGTTATTATTTGATACTTTAAGGAAGCCCAGTTTAACACAAAGCCTTTTCATAACGTATTTCTGAATAGATGAGGAATTAATCTCACTTTGTGGGCACATAGAAGGAATTGTAGGTGGCTCTCAACCCATGGCTTTGCTCGGGCCTGTTCAGGGGCTGTCCCAGTGTTGCTGTTTGACCCGCAGAAATCCCGTGGCAGGCCGCTTGCCATAAAAATACGATGGTTTGGGTTCGGTTATTTTTATTATATCCCAAAGAGGGCTGTTTATTACCGAGTTTTTTCATAAAAAGGCAAAATGGGGGTGGAGGCGGCTGGTGGCGCCGGAACCAAGTTGCTGCAGCGCGTGTTTCCACACGGCCCCGCCGAGGCCGGGGCGGGGGGACGATGCCGGGCGGCGGACGCGGCGGAGGCGGTGGCCCAAGATGGAGGCGGTGACGGAGGGAGCCTGGGAGTCGCTGCCGGTGCCGCTGAGCCCGGGCGTGCTGCAGGCGCTGCGGGAGCTCGGTTTTGCCCGCATGACCCCGGTGCAGGTGAGGGGGAGCCGGGCGGCGGGAGGCAGAGCCTGAGGGAGCGGTGCGGCAGCGGCCGGGGAACGGGTGGTGGCAGCCTCGGGGGCGCCGGTCAGAGCAGTTCTGGAGCAGTCACTGGGCTCCTCGGCTCTCCTGTCGCTGGTTGTGCTCGGGTAACGTTTGCGGAAAGCTTTGTTGTCTCCGGTGGGGGTTTAGCCTCTGATATTTATGTCACCGGCACCAAACCAGCGGTTCTTCTGATGATTCTCTGGTTTTTTTTCAGTCTGCGACCATTCCGCTCTTCATGAATAACAAAGACGTTGCTGCTGAAGCAGTGAGTGCTTTTTCTTGCTCCAGTTTGTTGTTTTTCTTGGTTTGCCCGCAGAGCTGAGCAGGGGCTGACTCTGTTTCCCTTCCCACAGGTAACAGGCAGTGGCAAAACCTTAGCCTTTGTAATCCCCATTCTGGAAATTCTCCTCAGACGGGAGGAAAAATTAAAGAAAATGCAGGTGAGAGGAAATTACTGAGTTCTGAGGGGCTTGTGATGACCTGCCAGTAAGATCTGGGAGCTTCAGGAGAAGTATCAGTAAGGAAAAGTGCAGGTGCACAGAGTGCTTGTGTGCTCAGCTCTGCTTTAACAGGAACAATCAACTGGTTACAACTGGAAAATAAAGATTGAGGTGTTTTCTTTGCACTTAGCTTGTTGACATGGTCAAAACAGGTTTCTGAGCTGTTAGGAAGATGTCTTAAACTATCAAATACAATGATGTGCTGCAAACAAGAGTCTTTAAATGCTTTTTCAGGGAGCTTGCACTGTTATTTGCTATAAATATCCTGATTAGATGTTGCTGTCTGAGCAGAGGTGTTTTGTGCAGTGATGCAGCAGGGAGATATTACAGATCCCTTTCTAGCTGGCATAGATCTTTTGTGTTCTTTGTGGTATTTCTGTTGGAAAATTTAATGTAAAACTAGGATGACAAACACAGCTCCTATCCCTTTAGCTTCTAAGGGAGAGTGTTGCCAAAATCTTTCTTCCAGTCTGGTATTTTCCACACATCCCTTCTGCTTCTCCTGTGCAGGTTGGGGCTATAATCATCACACCCACCAGAGAGCTGGCTGTTCAGATTGATGAGGTGCTGTCACACTTCACAAAACACTTCCCCAGCTTCAGGTGAGTGGCCTTTGGCCTGGCCTGCATCTAGATCCTGTCTGTTGTCATTCCTCACCAAGCCAACCTCAGAGGTGACCCTCAATCCTTCTGTTTTTTTCACTGCAGTCAGATCCTCTTAATTGGTGGCAGGAATCCCATGGAAGATGTTGAGAAGTTTAAAGAGCAGGGGTGAGTGGATTGGCAGGGTTTGTCCTCAGTGCCTCACAGCCTTGGTTTCCTCCTTGCCCTTGGGGTTTCTGTGCTCAGATGTGATGGTATCTGAGCTGTTTGGGTGTGTGCTGGGGTGGTTGGGTTCTCCTTGGGTGGGATGCTCTGCACTCAGGCAGCAGGAGAAGCTCTCATTTGGAATCAGCATCACTCCTGAGCTGCCTGGGTGGGATTGGTGTCCAGCATGGTGAGCTCAACACTTCCCTGAGCAGCCTAGTCCCCTCTTGTCTGTCAGGGGGCTCTGCTGAGACCCGGACTCTGCTGATGACTTTTCTGGGACTGTTTGGTGCTGACACTGAGGGTGACATTTGGAAACAATTTGCCACTGGCTTTGCACAGAGCCACCAAAGATTTCCTCTGGCTGACAGCTCCTGTCCATGGTTGCTGATCATTGCCACAAACTGCTTCCCCAGAGAGGTTTTCTCCCCCCCGAGAGGCCCTGCAGTGTGACTGCAGTTAAAGGTGCCAGCACGAAGCTGTTCTGTTGAGGAGTGCAGCCAACCTGCAGGTTGGTTGTGCTGCGAGCATTAAATCCTCGCCCTGCCCGGTCTGGAGCTGCCTTGTGGCCTCTTCTCCACCAGGGGGAACATCATCGTGGCCACGCCCGGCCGCCTGGAGGATCTGTTCCGACGGAAAGCAGAGGGGCTGGACCTGCCCAGTGCTGTGAAGGCTCTGGATGTGCTGGTGTTAGACGAAGCAGACAGACTTCTGGACATGGGCTTTGAAGCAAGGTATTGAACTGCTGCTTCTAGTGGCACTGCTCAATTAGAATGAGGTCATTTCTGGTCGAGGGGGATGTGTGTGACCTACAGGGGTCTCTGGAGTCATATTGGTGCCATTTTGGTCCTTTCTCTCTCTTTGCTCCATTAATTGCTATGGGGAAGAGAATCAGGGAAGTGGATCCTTGATGAATACCAAGTTGGAAATGATTTTTTTTTCCTGATGTATGTTGGCAGGTGCAGTGTTAGTGCTTGATGGGGCAGCATTAGTGGCATCCACATGTCTTTATCAAACAGTTTTGATGCCCCTTGTGCTTTTCTCTCAAACTTAGCTCAACAGAAGCTTTGCACTCGATAATAATTCGGATTGTAGAATTCCCAAGATCCAGCCTCTTTCTGAGGGCAGTCGTGGGGCACAATCACATCTTACCTCTGCTTGCTTGCAGTTTAAATGCCATTCTGGACCTTTTGCCCAAGCAGAGGAGGACGGGGCTGTTCTCAGCCACCCAGACCCAGGAGGTGGAGAAGCTGGTGAGGGCAGGGCTGCGGAACCCCGTGCGCGTCGCGGTGAAGGAGAAGGGGGTGGCAGCAAGCAACACCCAGAAGACCCCAACACGCCTGGAGAACTACTACATGGTGAGAACCTTCCTCACAGTGCCCTGTTTCCCCTCCATAATTTTTTAAGGAGTTTCAAAGACATAAATTTCTTGTTCTCCAAAGATTAGTGGCCAAGCTGAGGAGAAGGATCTCAATTGACAGTCCTGTTTGGCCTGCTCTGGGAGTTCAGTTTGGAGTCGTTGGAACCCTGAACTGCTGCAGCTCCTGCACATGGTTAGGGGGGAGACTGTGGCCATTGCAGACAAGTGGTTGAGGGACACCCAAGAAACTCCCATGGGTGAGGTGTTGGTTGGGAGTGGAAAGACTGGGAGCTTCCTCAGTTGTTTTTACTTCAAACAGGATGAATAAAAGTAACATTCCACACGATCAGCTGTGGTACAAAAGAAGTTTTCCCCACAGGCATCTGTCAATGAGCAGAGGAAATCAGCACGTCACTTTCTTTAGAGTCTGCTTCCTTACATTTGTGTTTTCTGTTGTTTTGTTTGTGCTTTTCTGCATTGTTTAGATCTGCAAAGCAGATGAAAAGTTCAATCAGTTGGTGCATTTTCTTCGCCTTCACAAACAGGAGAAACATCTGGTCTTTTTCAGGTAATTCCATTTGGGTTTCATTGTGAAAATAATCAACATTTATTACTTTCATTCCACAACTCTGTCCTGTGTTGGCAAGGACACAACTATTGTAAAAGTGCTTCATTGTAGTGACTCTCTGGTAGAATATGGCAGCTGAAAAGAGATGGGTCATTGCTTCATGGCAGGACTGTGTGGAAGTTCATTAAGCAAAGCAGAGATTTGATGTGCATTTTTCAAGTAAAGCATTATAGGTTGTTTTATGTTGATTGTAAAAATTATTCACATATTTGAAATAAAAATATTTGAACTAAAACCAGGTGCATTGTCAGCACTAGGTGTTTTTGAAAGGTCTCAGGCCACCCTAGCTCAACTGTCCAAAACAGAGTAAAAATGCAGCATAATTTTGGCTTTCCTGTCTGTCTTTTATCCCAACAGCACGTGTGCCTGTGTGGAGTACTATGGGAAGGCTTTGGAATCCTTAATTAAACAAGTGAACATAATGAGCATCCATGGGAAAATGAAACACAAGAGGAACAAGATTTTTACTGAGTTTAGGAAGCTCCCAGGGTAAGGACACAGGGATGGGCAGAGTCACAGCCTTGATGTGTCAGTGTTATCATCTCTGGGGAACTGGCAGTGAAAAAACCCTTTTCCTGATTGGAAACCAGAGTGAAAACCCAGGCTGCTATTTATTAGGATATGAACAAGGATGTGGCAACATGATGCTGCAATTTACTCCCAGGAAAGTATCTGCCACCTCTGCAGGATGTTTTAAGTGACTCTTGCCTTGTTGGCTGGCATTTTTTTATTGCATGGGACCCCAGTTTCAGTGTTTCATTTCTAATGGTTGCCAGCAGGCTGGAAGAACATTTTAAACACATTCTCTTAAGTCTTGTATTAAAACATTTATAGAATTATGTTCAGCTGTGGTGGATGCAACAGTGACTTAAAAACAGAACTGGTAGTAAGGAATTGATTTTTCTTAGTGATAGTCTTAGTGCTGTCATGTAAATCCCCTTCCTTTTCACTGTTATGTAGAATTTTGGTTGGTGAAAGATGCAACTAACATAAAAAAAACCCCAGATATTTTAAACAGTTTGGTTCCTGCTCTCCAGTGTGATGCAGAAGCCACAGCTGGGGGGGAAGGCTGGATTTTATTGGATGACACTTTAATGTAAATAATGCTTTTTTTTTCTTCCTAGTGGGATTTTAGTTTGCACTGATGTGATGGCCCGTGGCATAGACATTCCAGAAGTACACTGGGTTCTGCAGTATGACCCTCCTAGCAGTGCAAGGTACAACTGAGACCTTAACAACCTTTACTTGTGGTCAAGTTTCTGCACCATTCAGATAGAAACTGGGAACACACAACTCTGGAAAACCCATCTCATCCCTGACTGGGAGGGAGTCTGAGCAAACACACATGAACAGGAGAGCTAAAACACTCCCATTTTTGTTGTAACTGCTGTGAATTGAAATGAGTTTGTGCTGTAGTTGCTGAAGTCAGGTGGGTGGAAGGTACTTAGTTTGGTGTGAAGAGTCTCTGGTGTGAGGCTTGGGGTGAGGATAGCTAAGAAATGATGAGAGGTGTTGGGGTGGATGAGAGCAGGGACAGAGCTCTCCAAGGAATGGGACATCAGATGCTCCCCCAAAAATCACTTTTCCATGTATTTTAACTTCCACTGTCACAATTCTCCCTACAACTTGCTTAAGCTCCCCCCCAACCCGGGTGCCTCTTCCTTCAGCGCAGCCCTGGGCGGGACAGCTGCACAAGCTCTAGTTTTGCATCTACCCATTCCCACTGCTTTAGTGCCAGGGTGTCCAGCACCCTGTTTGCCACTGCACAAGCCTTGCCCCTCTTGCTGCCTGTGCCAGGGCTTGAGGAGGGGCTGGGTGTGTGCTCAGTGAGCTGTGGTTGCAGCGCCTTCGTGCATCGCTGCGGCCGGACCGCGCGCATCGGCAAAGGCGGCAGCGCCCTCGTCTTTCTGCTTCCCATGGAAGAGTCCTACGTTCACTTTCTCTCCATCAACCAGAAGGTGAGTTGCTTTGGATTCTGTCCCAGAGCAGGAAGGAGCAAGGGGCTGGGTGTACTGGTGGCAGTAAGCCCGTGCTATTGAACTCTGGTATTACTGTGCCTGGAGCTGCATTTTGGGGTTGTCCAAAGTCTAGAGCCAGGCGGATGGGAATGCAGCTTGAGGTGGAGATGTCACCCACGTCACCTCTCCCATGCTGCAACGTGCAGACACTTTATTGCTCATCTAGGACAACTGTGTGGAGTGTGGGGATACCCAAGAAGGGGGAAAGGGGCTCTAGGCTGCCTGATATGAACTGAGGAAGAAGCAGGATGTGTTTGAAATGTGTTTGCAATCATTTGGCTGAACTCTTCCAATTTCTTTCCTGGTTTTCAGTGTCCCATGCAGGAAATGCAGCCCCAGCCCAACGTGTTGGATCTTCTTCCCAAGCTGAAGGCCATGGCCCTGGCTGACAGGGCAGTGTTTGAGAAAGGGATGAAAGCCTTTGTGTCCTACATCCAGGCTTATGCCAAGCATGAATGTCACCTCATCTTCAGGATAAAAGGTAACTCCCAGCAGGGGCTGGAACCTTTTCCTGCTCTTTTCAGGAGACAGTATTTGGTTTGGGGAAAAAAAACAGGGTGTTATTGTCCACAAGCCTCCTACTTTAAGAAATCTGCTTCTCATTGTTTTAAAGAGAAAACATTTATTTAGTGAACAAACACAACTGAGTCACTTTTCAGTAGAAAATGCAAACAATATGGTAATAGGTTGGGTTTGGGTTTTTTTTCTGTGACTTGCCAAGTTAAATTAACTTTTTATCCAGCAGGAAACTGACTTGAGAAATCTTTATTTTAACAGATCTGGATTTTGCTAACCTGGCCAAAGGTTTTGCATTGTTAAAAATGCCAAAGATGCCTGAACTAAGAGGAAAAAGTTTTCCAGACTTTACTCCAGTGACTGTTAATACAGACTCCATTTCCTTCAAGGATAAAAACAGAGAAAAAGAGAGACAAAAGAAATTAGAACAACAAAGAAAAGAAAGAGAGGAAAATGCAGGGAAAAAGAAATTCATCAAGAACAAAGCCTGGTCCAAGCAGAAAGCCAAGAGGGAGAGGAAGAAGAAAGTAACAGCTAAAAGGAAACGTGAGGAGGTAAATTGTGTCCATTCTGCTACACTGCCTGTGTTTCCTGCCTGGGTACACCTGGGAAAATCTGAGTTGTAAATTGAGCTCTGTAGAAAGAAAACCTTTTGGTGCTGTGTTTAATGTGCTGTTTTTTAACTGCCCCCAGGGCTCTGATATTGAAGATGAGGATATGGAAGAGCTGCTGAATGACACGAGACTCTTGAAGAGATTAAAAAAAGGAAAGATTAGTGAAGAGGAGTTTGAGAAGAAGTTAACAGGCAGCCAGAAGGCACTCAAAGCAGAAACTGTTACTGACTTGGAGTCTGAAGGTTGACATTCCAACCACACTTTGTATTAAAATACTGCCTATTCCAAGTAAAACTGTATTTTTATAACAAAATCATGATTCAGAAAACAGAATTCATGTCATTTCTTCTTAAGGAGAGCTGATGTCCCTACAGATAAGCTGAAAGCACTGCTCTGGAGTGGCAGGAGCTGCAGGTTGCCATTAGCAGCCTCTTGTGCCCTTGGGGGGGGGGGGTTTCAGCTACGTGCCATCGACCAGCAAGTAACAACATACCTCAGATAGTCTGGATACACCAGCAGGTATTTTATTTTACAATATTAAAATACTCCACCCATCTTTAAAATAATTTATTTTAGGCCTTCAGAAGCTGTAGGAACTTTTGGAATTATTTTTTTTCTTTACCAGTGGTCCACCCACATTGATGTTTTGCTTTAAAAACTCAAGAAGGCAAATAGTTACATGAATCCTCAGCATGTGGTCTCCTTACCATGTCCATATACCTTGTGTCATCTGCCAGGTTCTTAAGACAAAAGATCCTGTGCACTGAGTCCTCTGCTACAGGTAGAGCTTGATAAGTTCATCACTGACTGCTGATGGAGTCAGGACACCGAGGTCTGTGAACAGTAATGTGATGAGTGAGGGTGATGTGTAGTCAATCCAGGGATGCTCCTCTGTCAGGTTCTGACCAGTTTTCAGAGTGTCTGCTTTGTACTAGAAGGAAACAGCTCGTTAGTTATTGCCCAACTGCAGGTTGGAACCTCTTTTTGGCCAAGAGTGGCCTGATGGTCACCAGCAGATGTTTGTGGTAAAACAGAAGGAAGTGGTTGGGTTTACAGTGCATTGGCTGGTGCCACCTTGGTCTCAGCTGTGTTGTCTTGTGTCTACAATTTGTAGTTCTCAAGTGTATTGATTTAACTGTTTCTTGCCCTCAGCTGCTCCTGCACCCCAAAGGAACCACTCCAGGAACTAAATGTTAGGATTAAGACAAAGTAAAGCCATTGGGCAAGTGACTGCAAGGTGGAGCAGCTCTGATATGTAAAGTAAGGTCTAGTGGAGTGATCCAGATAACTCAAGACAAGCTTACATGGCAGATTTTCACAGATCTAGAAGTGTGCATCTCATCTGGGTAAGAAGTAATTGAATTTCTCTTACCTTAAATTTATCTGGGACATCCTGCTGATTTAGTGGGAAAAGTCTTACAAACTTGAAACTTTCTGCTACCACATAAAATGGCTTGTTCTGAGCTTTGGCACACACAGCAATTTGATTAGTGCCAATCTGTGGAGACAGATGGAAAACAGCATGGAAGCTCAGTGCTAGTGTGGCTGACACAATACTGCCCAGTTTCCAACCATAAATGGAGTTTTACTGGGTAACATCCAAATAAAAAAGATTTTTCACAAATCCCTTTCTTTGAAGAAACCAAACTGGAGTTGAGAGAATGATGTAATAAACTCTCTACCTTGTTAATAATGCCTCCACTTTCAACTACACCTTCAGCACCAACTAACACCAGGTCCACTTTCTCCATGATGTAGCTGTTCAAAGGGGGAAAAAAAAATCCAGGTCTTACAGGGTAATATGACAAATGACTGACTGAACAGAACAGAAATCAGTAAATCAGTTTTTCACTTTTCTGAACTGATTGGTACAACTAATGAACTTTGTAAGCCCTGTGCTGGGACATCTGATCTCAGCAACTGTGTAAATGCTGGAAGAAGCTGAAATATGACTGGGAATGACAGTTACAGGAACATGGGTGTCTGTGGTAAGATACTAACTACACAGTGAAGTGTAACTGCACTGTGGTAGCCTTGGCCACACACACAGGATCCTCCTTATCCAATTCCCCTTTCTTTACACCCCTCCAGTGTGTTTTGTACATTGAAAATACAGATATAAAGTCACCAACTAAGTGGTTTAATAGACTTAAGATGTTGAACAGAACTTGGAAGATTTGTCCACTGCAGCCTCTCTTCCCTAGTGCCTGGTGCTCTTGGAGGCAGCCTCTTGAGCACTGTGCACTGATGCAAGAAATGAGGTTCATTTAGTACAGTCCCTTCTTTTCTCATGTTCTGGACTTATACTAAGCAGTGGTAATTTAGCAAATAGCTTAAGAAACCTCTAAATGAGAATACGTATGCACATGGGGAAAAAAGGAGCCTTTGTGAGTAGCACCTTGGTTCTTTTTGACAGATACACCAAAGTTCTACACTTCAGTCTGACTCCTTTTTTCATTCTAACACACAAACATCAAAGAGTTGTTCTGTAGCAGGCACACTCCCCTAATCCCTCACCTAACCCTGCAACTTGTTGAGCTTGTTTGACAACTCTAAGTAACAACCTGTGCAGTTTGAACAAGCTTCTAGGAAACTTACAGATACAACACTACCAAATAAAAGTGATGAACAATATTAAGCTGCAGTGACCAGACTTACCCAATTGCAGCATCCAGAATCACAGTCACAGGAATGTTCAGCTTCCTCAGGGCTTTTGCCATTTTCTGCCTATTAAAACATGTTTGGACCTTAAAATACTTTAAAGACAATGCTAGAAAAATACTGTCTGAAAGACTGAGCCCATGAATGCTCATGGTCCCTTGGCTTTATGATGTTTATGATGTGCTCCTCTAATAGAAAACAAGTTCATGTGTAGAAACGGAAATGGATTACAACAAACACCAGAGAAGTCAAGTCAGTTTTTCTTCTTGTTCAGAATAATGTGATATTAATGACAGTTTAAATGCTGCAAAGAAGCCCCAAAGCCTTTAAGGTATGAGAGATGTGCTGCCAGCTGTCACATCCCCTGATAACCAAGTAAAAAATGAGTACTTGCCCTGCTTGATCCGGCTGGGACTCGGTAACATAAACACTGAATCTCTTCTTTGACTCCATAGCTGCTTCCAGCACCCTGAGGACCACTCTGGAGTAGGCATGAGTCAGTATTCGCTGCCAAAAAAAAACCAGCATCAGTCATCACTGGCTCCTCAGCTTTGGGAAACCTCAGCTTTTGTCAATGGCTTCATGGATTTGACTTCACACAACAGACCATCAACGTTCATTCGTCAGGTTTGTCACTGGCAAACTGCCTCAGCCTACTTACAGCACCATCTCTGATGAAAGGATGACACAGCTTGGCAATTTTGTTCCTTGAGAGAGAGACTTTCCTCAGGAAGATCTCCCCACGCTCAATCATGATTTCTTTGCACTTGGAGTAGTCCTGGAAAACAGAGACATGTCAGCTGTGGAGGATCACAGAATCCCAGGACGGTAGAGGTTGGAAGGGACCT